>PVJO010008788.1:0-73190 GCA_004026905.1 Hystrix cristata
GGCTTCTTTGTCAAAGATGAGGTATTTGAGTGTGCCTGGGGTTGTTTCTGCATCCTCCAATCTATTCCATTGATCCTCAGGTCTGTCTTTTTGCCAGTACCATGCTGTTTTTAATACTGTAGCTCTATAGTATAGTTTTATGTCGGGGACTGTGATGCCCCCTGCTTTTCCCCTGTTGCTTAGGATCGTTTTTGCTATTTTTGGTCTCCTCTGGTTCCAGATGAAATTCATGATTGTCCTTTCTAATTCTTTGAAGTATGTCAGTGGTATCTTGATTGGAATTGCATTAAATCTGTATAGTAGTTTAGGAAGTATAGCCATTTTCACGATGTTGGTTCTTCCTACCCAGGAACATGGGATGTCCTTCCATTTTTTGATATCCTTTTCAATTTCTTTTTTTAGGGTGCTGTAGTTTTCGACATAAAGGTCTTTTACTTCTTTTGTTAGATATATTTGTTAACTCCTATAATTCTTAGGTTACTTTTCTTTGAGTCATCTAATAGATGTTAGATCCAGTTTCCATGGTCGTCTTTTACACTCACATGAGTATATGATCTCTTGCTTCAGCCTTATCTTCTAGCTCTGACATTGTTCACATTGGTCATTTCTCCTCTCATACTTGCAGTTGAATATTTTATATCCTGAATTTCTGTTTGATTTCTTTCCATGATATCTAATTTTTTACTAAAATGGCCATTCCTGTCTTGTTTCATCTTGATTAGTTCAGCCAACTTCTTGTTTGTGTTTTCTTTAGGCTTGCTGATTATTTTATCAGTTAAGTCTCTTATCTGTTTAGTTAGTCATTGTCTTTGAGCTCAGTGAACATCTTATTGATCTCTCCTTTTTGTTTCTTTTATTTGTTCATACATTTCAGCTATTCGGTTTTTTTACTTCCTCTATGTTAGTGCCAACTGGAATAGTTTTTGGGGAGTTAAAAATTTTTGGAGGCATCGTATTGGCTTGTTTCCTTGTGTTTGTATTTTTCTGTGCCGAGGCTTAGGATCAGTTATTAGAGTAGAAAGACTGTTGCTAGTATTTAGGTCTCTTTTTTAGTGTCTGCTTCCTGATGTTGGGATCTTGGCTTTTGTTGTATTTTCATATTCATATGCCTCTTCAACCTCCTCAGTCTGATTGGATCAGTCCCAGTTTCTGTATTGCAAGGAGAGAACCCCTACCAATTATATTAGCATCTACAGGCCAACCATACGTTGGTTATGTGTATTAAAACTTGTTTTAACAATTTTGTACTCTTTTCAGTGATCCATAAAGACTGTGATACATTACTCTTGACAGATAGGCTTGGATGTGGAGGGTGACAAATGGAAAAAGGAAGAGGACAAGGAAAGTAGATCAGAAAGAATAGGAGGTAAAAAAAGAAATAATAATTAAATCAAACTTTGTTGATTTTTTTTTTTCATTTGGTGTTTTTTTTTTTTTTTGGTACTGGGGATTAAACTCAGGGCCTTGTGCTTGTGAGGCAAGCACTCTAACCACTGAGCTAAATCCTCAGCCCTTGTTGATTTTTTTGATAGGTAGAATAGAAGAGGGGAGGCAGGCTCAGAGGTCTGTCCAGATTCTGAGACTCTCGCTCACTGGTAGGTAAGAGATAAAAATCATGGGGGGGGCAAGTTCAGGGAGTTGCTGGAGAGGGCTGTGGACTTAGAAAAGGGAGGAGAAAAGGCACCCGTGGACACAGTGAAGCTCTGTGGAGTGCAGAGGTGCAAAAAAGAGCCAGACCCACAAACACACAAGTCAAAGCTTTTCCATTTGTGAGTGGAGGGGGAAGAGCTAACTGTTTGAACTCAGACTGCAGTTTAAATAGATCTGAGAGGATGCATAAACTTCGTGGTTTTGTACCTGTAGGGGTAGAGGCGGGGGCGGTTATCATCTGTCAGTCCTTTCTCTCATCTGTTTTCTCTTTTTCATCTGATAAATAGATAGGTGGTCTACCTATGTGAAAGGAGGATAAGAAGTAACCAGTGCCGAAATATAACCAGTTCACTTCATGGGCAAGTCTGGGTAACCCTCACCAAAATTGTGTATAGAGGATACAAACGCAAGCTTACTGTCACCATATTAGCAGGTTCTAACCTTTTCACATCTTCTCTCAATCTCCAATCACACTTTCCTCTTCCTGCATCCCTTCTGCTAATCCCTGCAAATATTGTCTCAAACTTCCTTTCGGTTCATATCGTGTAAGAATATCACTGAGTTCTGGGGAAGTATAAAAATTATATCTAATGTGCTTATAATAAGAGTTTGTAATAGATTGTAGCACAAAATTATAGATTATTTTTCACAAGTAAAATAAACACAAATTAGAAAAAGAAAATAACCAGAACCTATTATAGGATTTCACTAGAAACAAACATCAAAGGTAAATACAACATTCTAAATAAAAAAGTATGCAAAAATAGTTGATATAAAACAAACAGACATAGAAGTGTATCTTGTGCAAACAAGAATTAACTGGCGGAAATGACACCTGCCTGAGCAATGCTCAGGATAGTACATAAACAACTCTGTCTGAGTGATACTTGGGGTGAACTGTTTGTTTTTTTTATTTATTTATTTTTGGGGTAAACTGTTGAGTAGTTAAAGTGGTTATTAACCTAGAGTGATTTTTGTATTCCCACACTCTGACTCCCAGGAGATATTTGGCTATGTTTGGACACATTGTTGATTGTCACAACTGCAAGTGTCACAACTAGTATCTAGTGGGTGAAGGCCAGAAGATGCTGGTATATCTTGCAGTGTGTATGACAGAGGACAGTCTTGTCCCCACCAAAGAATCATCCCCTCAAAACCATCAGAGGTGCTGAGGCTGAATAAATGATTGAGAATATGTACTCTGCATATAGCCATTCCAGTAAGCCCTTGGGGATTTTCTCTATGATATCTTTGAGAAATTTTTTGAGTATTGAATTGGTGGTTATGATTTTCTTAAGGTGTTCTTTGTCATGGAATGCCCTTATTTCTCCATCAATTTTGAAAATTGTTTTGTTGCATATATTAGTCTGGGTTGAAAGTTGTTTTTTTCTGAGCTTGAAATACTTTAGATTCTCTTGGCCTTTTAAATTTTGTGTTGGCAAGTCTGTTGTAGTCTCAGTGGGTTTACTTTTACCTTTATAAGTGATTTGTTGCTTTTCTCTATTGACTTCGGGTTGGACATCTGGGATTTTGAGTGGAATGTGTTGTGGAGAAGTTCTTTTCTGGTTGTGGCTATTTTAGGTTCTATATGCCTTCCTTAACTGTGTATTGAATTCTTTCTCCATACTTGGAGAGTTTTTTGCTATGATTTCTGTAGACAGATTTTTAATTTAATGTGTTCTGTCCTCTGACTTTTCTCTAACTCTATTTAGTCTTAGGTTAGTCTTTGCTTCATCTAGTAGCTGTTGGATCATTATTCCTTGCTCTCTTGTTTTTAATGTGTCTCTAAGGATGTAATCAAGTGCATCGGACCTCTCTTCTGGATCTAGTGACTCTTCTCTCTAGTTCACTTCTGCTGCATATTGTTACAACAGAATTCTTTATCTGTAGCATTTCTATTTGGCGCCTGTTCATGGACTGTAAATCTTTGGTAAATTTGTCATTCATGCTTTGAATCATTTTTGTTAGTTATTCTACTTTTTAATTTGAGTCTTCTTTATGCTCATTGAGCAGTTTATTATATCCACAATTTTTTTGATTGTATAATTTTTGAGCTTACTGAGTTTGTTTCCTCTTAGATCATTTTGAGTAAATTAACTGCCTGCTTTCTGCTTTTCTCCCCATCAGTGCTCCTTGGATCTGCTTTGGAGGAGTTGAGAGTTTTTGGAGGCATTTTGTTGCTTTGTCTTTTCATGCTGCTGCTGCTTTTTTTTTTTGTGCTGATGGTTGAGGACCAGCTATGGTGGAGAGACTGTGGCTAGTATGGAGATCCTTTTAGCCAGTGTCTGCTTTCCAGTGATACGATGTTTGCTTCTTGGTATTTATTGTCTGCCTCCTCTGTCTACTTAAGTAGGATTAGACCCAGACATTATTGCAAGGAAAGAATTCCAACAGATTATAACAATGTCAACAGATCCAGCCATGTACTTTAAAATTTGTTTTAACAATTTGACTCTTTTTATCAATGCCCCTTACAGACTGAATTATACTATACTAACAATCAGATTGGGATATAACAGGAGACGGAGTAAAAAGAAAAAGGAAGGGAGTAAGTCAGAGATAAGAGAGGTAGGGAAATATCAACGGGTGCAAAAACAAACAGGAGGTCATACTCTGTTGGGGTTATTTTTATAGATGGAGAAAAGGGTTAGTGTTGTAGAGGTTTGAGGGGAGACTTGTCGGAGTGGGAGGAGGGATGTAGAGGGAGAGAAATGTCGGAGGGAAACTGAGATTGTTAGAGCCTCTTAATTTGTTTGTAGTTAGTTTATATTTGGATCCTGTATGCCCAGTTTGGCTAAGGATTACCCTAACATATCCTTGAAATGTACTATTTAAGTTAAAGCACGGATTAATTCTTATTCCCTTTTGTACATATACACGTGTCCCTTGCTTTTCTTCAGTGCATGATTTGGAGACTCCCTCCCTTGCTCTTGCCCCTAGTCTAACATGATGATCTCTTGCGTAAGTTTGAATTTTGGTTTCTATGTGTATTAGCTTATTACTTTGGATACCCAGTGATGAACTAAAAGTACTTGCCTCATTGAGTCTAAGTTACTGTATATAAGGTGCCTAAATAAGTTATTACATGGAAAGTCCTTATTGACACTTAAGTGCTTAATAAATGCTAATCTTCATTCTGATATACTTATTGTGCTTTTCTTCAAAAAACCAAATTATTTGCTTTCTCTTTGTAGATTTATGGTGGATTATTTTCTGAAGATAAATGTTGGTACAGATGTAAAGTACTGAAGATCGTCAGCGATGAAAAGGCAGGAAATATGTGTTCAGGCTTTTTCTTGGCCTTAAGGAATATTCTAGTTCCAAAATTTGATGCTTATTTAGTCTAGAACTGCTTATTCATATTAGTCATAAGGTCTAACTTAGCAAATTTATAAATATATTAAAACATATTTTTCACCCTACTGAACAGGAAGGAAATTAATTCTGAATTTAATCACTTCAGATTGTCTAATGATAGATGGTATAATTTGTAGAGTACTTTGGTGACTAGTTGGTTCTTTTTACCACAGTTCTTAATGATTATGTTTGGTTCTTGCTGGTAACTTTGAAAGTTTGTTTTATTGAGACTGGTGAGTAGGCAAAGCCATTTGATTGACCATGAAGTTAGGCATCAGTTTTTTAAATTTTATTTTTTATTTATTTATTTACCAAGAGCATGTATTGGTACACTGTATACATAATGGTCACATTCGTCATGGTTATTTTGTACCTGTACATGATGTATCTTGGTTTTCCCCCCTCTTCCCCACCCCTGCGTCTGTTTTACTTAGTTATGAATATTTCTAATAATAAAGACTGGTTTGCTCCTTTTTTGTGCCTAGGTTGGTATATGTGCTGCCAAAGCGAGCACTTGTGCCTAGGTTAAATGAGGTGAATTTTCTTTGTATTAAGCAGCTGTACTTTTTACATTGGGGAAGATTTTTAACAGAATTTGGGGAGATGAGATTCTGAGTAGCTGGTAGTAACTGTACATTGTAGGTTGTATAAAAACATTTTTTTTAGGCTTTTCTCTATTTTTCTAGATCTGCTTTCTGGACTTAAATATATTTTATAATACTTATATTTTGTAAATTTTTTTTGGTGTAATAAAGTGATAAGATGAAATAATTTTATGAATACTCTCGATGGCTTGTATTTTTTAAAAAACTACTGTCATAGATGATGTTTTATTTTAGTGAAATAGACCTTTGTAATAGAACTTTTCCGCATAATTTGACAATTGGAGATTTTATTTTACATTTGTTTTTGAATTGTCTTTACTCTTGAAGTTAGGGGACAAGATGATACTTGAATTTGTAAAACTTAAAAAATTTTTCTTTTTTCTTTTTTTTTTGTGGTGCTGGGGATTGAACTCAGGGCCTTATGCTTGCAAGGCAAGCACTCTAACCACTGAGCTAAATCCCCAGCCCTAAAATTTAAAAAAAATTTCAGTAACTGATGGTAAGGGTAAAGTTGTTCAATTTCAGAATCTAGCTGAAACTGATGAAAGGAAGTTTGGCAACTTTGCTTATCTTTTCAGGTTTTATTGTTTTCCAACTTGAATTTAAGAATGCTGATTGATATTTTTTTTGTTTTTGGTGCTGGGGATCGAACTCAGGGCCTTCTGCTTGCAAGGCAAGCACTCTAACCACTGAGCTAAGTCCCCAGCCCCAAATGCTGATTGATTTTAACATTAGACCTAAGAGAGGGCTATAGCTTCATAGATTTGTATTTATTTAAAATACCAATGGTTTAAAAAAAATGACAAAGTGATAAATGGTACCATTGGAATTTAACTAGTATTAAATGTAGAAGTCACTGATTTTGTGGATTTTAATCACTGATTTCATGGATTTTCTTTATTTTAAGGATATTACTAGAGCTCTGTTTCTGAATCTGTTTTGTCAATTTGAGGTAAAATGCCATCTCAATTTGGGTAATTAACAGAAAGCAGCAAATTGTGGTTTCTTTGCAGGTATTTAAATTAGGTGCAGTATTAGTATTTATGTCCATTTTTTTCTAGTGTTTGGTAAGGTACATTGACTATGGAAATACTGAAATTCTAAATCGATCTGACATAGTAGAAATTCCTTTGGAGCTGCAGTTTTCTAGTGTTGCCAAAAAGTATAGACTTTGGGGACTACAGATTCCTTCTGGCCAAGAAGTCACCCAGTTTGATCAGGCAAGTAACAGATTTTCTTGCTAAGGAAACTAAAACTGTGTGATTGAAAAATATAAGTACTTTATAGTTAAATCTCATTAACTTTGTTTAGTATAAGAGCCTGTATAAAGTAATGGAAATTATGAATTGTAAAATATTTCAGACCTAGGGTATAGCTCAATGGTAGAACACTTGCCTGGTATGTACAAGTCTTGGATTCTATCTCTAGTATCGCACACACACACAAAGCATAAAATAATTTAAAAGCAATTATGTATCTGTGCTCATCTTTGGTAGGTAAACATTCCTGATGAATAGATTCCAGTGATATGTGAAATATGTATGTATATATGTTTGTAAAAGTAAAATATATATAGTTTCTTATGGTGTAAAAGTTTAAAATGATTGTCTCTTATATGAATAGTTATTGTTGTCACTTGTTTTTGTAAAACTGTTCAATAAAAATGATCTTTAGACTTGGCCATAAATATCACAAATTTAAAATTAGTGGGGTTATTATTAGATTTTACTGTTTTGGCAGAGGCTCATACAATTTGTTATAGTAATTGGCAGTGATGTTTTGCTAATTTGAATTCTATTTTGTGTTCATTTCCGTTAAGATGCGGGTTAGAAGCATTTGGAAGACATTAGGATATTTTAGGGGTAGACTTACAAGCATCTTACCTCCTTTTAAAACTATTATGCAATAATGATGGTTCTTTTGGTGACTGGTAGTATTGGTGAGGGTTATTACATTCCAAAGTAATCAGGTTTGTAATATTTTATTATAGGAACTCAAGTGGTTTATGTGAAACATGATTTAATCATTGTAAGGAATAGTAATTGAAATTTGCAAACCTTCTGCAGTAATGCCTCAATTCACAAACTCTTCTGTTTGCAAACAATTCTGTTTACAAACAAAAACGGCAAAAGTTTGCTTCTGTTTGCAAGCTTCATGCTGTGTGGCAAACATGACCCATGGTCATCTTCTCCATACAAACACAAAGACAACCCTCTTAAATTGTAAAACACATTCAGTTTATAAACAGAGATACTTACTTCTTATTTGGAGAACGTTGTAGGTATGTTTAATGGTAAGTTTGTCTGTACTGTAGTAACATATAAGAAACATTTCTAGCTGGGCATGGTGGTGCACACCTGTAATCTCAGCACTCGGGAGGCTGAGGCAGGAGGATGACCATCAGTTTGAGGCCAGCCTGGGCTACATAGTGAGTTCAAGACCAGCCTGAACTACCTAGTGAGACCCTATCTCAAAAAACCAGAAAAAAATAGAAAGAACCATTTGCATATACAGTTCATACTGTACATTTCTGTAAACATAAAGTATAGGTATAACAAAATTATACACAAGTTTTTGGTTTAAAATTCAGTTTATTATTTCTTTAATAAATGTCTTGAAGAAGGTAGAGGTTTGTTTTAAATTTCCTGCAAAATGCCCAGAACCCTAGGTTCTTAAATTTATCATCCTTAGAGTTTATGTGCTCTCATCTTATTTTACAGATGAGGAAATTGTGGTCTAGAACAATTAATGACTTATTTAAAGCCTAAGTGCTAATTAGTGCAGGGCCAGGTCTGGAAATCAATCCATTGCTGTATTCACAGTAAGATGATACACAGATCTGTGTTGAGATAAACATGGATTGAGGAAAAAAACATTTTTTAAAAAAAGTTAGTTTTGGAACTGAAGATAAAAGCTTTGGTGGGGAATGTTCTCATATGCTTCATAGTTCTTAATCAGTGATGCTAAATACAAATGTTTGTGTTTGGATGTTTAACTCTACAAAGATCATTGGTTAGACTTAATTGGCAGAGTTTTGTGGAAAATAAGTTAATTTTGAATACTTCTGCTTAGAAAATCTATGTTTAGTCATTAGTTCTCAGCTCAAGTTTCCATTGTGATCTCCTATATGAAGTCCTTGCCTACTTGCCCCATCTGTTTCTCTGCATCTGTTTTAGTCACTCTGTGTCAGGCGTATGGAATTGTAATTTCTTTCTTCACATGAAGCCTTCGCAGACAGCCTGTGGAGACAAGGCTGTCTTGGTAGACCCAAATATTTTATTCATTTTTTGCGCTTAATCTTCCTGCCTGTTAGGTGTCAGTTGAGTATCTATTTTATAACAGTTGGACAGATGGGTGAGTAGTAGGGATGCAGTAAAAACAAAAAAACCTTCCATGTTTAAAGGGAGTGCCCTGAACACTGAAATACCTTTCACACATTTTTTAATTAACAGTTTTAATACCCGTCTGGCTGCATATGTGAATTGATAGTGAGAATGGTGCTTACAAATTGCTGAAGCTAAAGCAATGATTGAATATTATATGCTTTCATACTTTAAAGTTTATACGTAGAGTCAAGGAAAGCTAATGAGTGGAATTTGGGTTGAACAAGTCTGTTAGCTTGTTTTCTAACATTTATACACATACACACACACACACACACGGTTAGGTAGAGTAAAGTAGTAGGTGAGTGAAGCTTTGTTTCTGAATAAAACTTAGAAATTTGAAAAACAGGAAAATATATCTAAAAAAGTAACATTAATCTTTTTTTAATGATTGAAAACTGTATATTCTAAACCAATGACAGGATTTATTTAAAAGTTAAATTCTCTTTTAAATCATTAAATATATTTAAAAAATAAATGTATATGTTTCTGCCCCTAAAGATTTATTTAACACATTTCTCATATTAAAGTTAAAAGACATTTCCAAAAGAATGTATGAGGTTATATTTATGGCAAAAGTATGGTATAAAACACCTAGGTATCATCTACTATGTCATTCTTGTTGCTTGTTAGAACTGAGGAAAACTCAGATTTTATTTCAGTTTCGGGTTCTGTCTTTGTAATTATGTGATTTAAGGATAATCTGATTGAAGAACTTTGTATTGTGATTAGTGACCATAACTAAAATTAATTTTACTTCAGAGAGAAATTTAAAAATCAGATTTCTGCATAAAATCTCTAAGCAAGGGTTTGTATGCTTTTAGAACATTCAGCTTTAGGTAATTGGAACTTTTGTAGAAAGTTGATTATTTCCATTTGGACTCATGTGCTTTCCAAAACCTGAATTTATTGATATAGTAAGAATTCCACATATTTCAGCAATAATTTTCAGACACTTTCTTTGTCGGGATAGTAGTTGTACTTAGACTTTGACATTAACAGTTGAAACTAAGGGTTTTTGTAGGTAATAGGTTAACCAGAAAACTATTTGATCAGAATCTTAAAGTGATTTTTATTTCAGTGAATTAAAATTTTTTGTTTCATTTTTTGAGGGAGGGTCTTGTTATACAGGTGAGGCTGGCTTTGAACTAATTATTAGTCTAGGCTGGCCTCGAAATGGTGTCAGTCCTCCTGCCTCAGCCTCCCAAGTGCTGGGTTTACAGGCATGCGCTACCATGCCTGGCTAGTAAATTCTGTTTTGAATTTCCTTCCTTTCTTTCCTTCTTTCTTTCTTTCCTTCCTTCCTTCCTTCTTTCTTTCTTTCTTTCTTTCTTTCTTTCTTTCTTTCTTTCTTTCTTTCTTTCTTTTTCTGATGCTGGGATCAAAGTAAATTCCATTTTGAATTTGTTGTTTTTGTCTGCTTGATCTTATTGGGTTTGTGATGCCTTCTTGATTATATCTGCTATTTATATTGGCATCTTTTTTTTTTTTTCTTTCTTTGGCTTTTTGAGACAAGGTCTCACTATGTAGTTTAGGCTAGCCTTGAACTCACTATGTAGCCCAGGCTGACCTCGAATTTGAGGTGATCCTCTTTTCTTAGCCTCCCAAGTGTTGGAATTGCAGGCATGTGACACCATGCCCAACCTATATTTGTACTTTTGGTGATTTAAGCCTCTTGGTATAATGTTTATGTTTCTAAATTTTATGCTTTGAAAAATTTGTAAGACATGTGTTTTTTGTTAGTTTAAATATTTTGGCGACCCTTGACTATTATATAGTTTGAATCTCCTCTGTTCCTTCAGATAATTGTTCTAGGTCAAGGAGTTCTTACCCTAGTGTTAAATTATATTTCAGCGAAATGAGATATAATATATTTTATGTATTTAAAAGCATTATTCTAAGAAGGGGTGCAAAGATTCCCCCAGACTGATAAAATAGTCCATGGCATCAAAAAAACTCCTTATGTAAGTCTTTCTGTATCTTCTATACTTTTGTGTAATTAAAAAGAGATAGAAAATATTTAAGCCTTACCAATATTATTAATTTCTTGGATCTTAAAGAGTTTTATTTCTTCAAATGTATCCAGCTTGTATTTTCTAGTTTTTAGTTTGGTCTTTGCATTCTTTTTTTTTTAATCGATGGTACTGGGGATTGAACCTAGGACCTTTGCACTGTGCTACATCCCTGCATCTTTTTAAATACTAAGACTGGTCTCACTTAAGTTGCTAAGTTGCCCTGACTAGTGTTGAACTTTGTGATCCTCTTGTTTCACCCTCCCAGAGTATTGGCATTACAGGTGTGCACCGCCCTGCCCCTGCCTTGCCTGGTTTTAAGACTCTTGTTTTTCTGATTATTATTGGTATGATTTCTTTGGTTTGCTTTATTTGTGTATACGTATATTGTTTTTCACATTTATCTAGTGGAAATGTAGCTAAAAATAGAACTCCAAGAGAGATAATGGCTCATTAATTTGTGTCCCTATTTCAAGGAAGATATGAATCAGTAAATTTAAGCAGTATCTCACCCATTTTGTGTTTTAAATTTATGCTTTATAGATTCTGAAAAATGAGTAGATTATAGTATAGGGTGGAAATCAGAGAGAGAACTTACAGAAATTTGGGAAGAGTAGAGTAATCAGATGTATTGAAATAATTTTAGGAATTACAGATTTCTAGAAGAGTAGAAAATTTCTTACTGAAATTAAGTTCAAGGTACAGTCCAGTTTCACACATGTTTTAGTTATATCTTTGCACAGTGTGGTGGATTAGTAACCAATAATTAAAAGTTAGTGAGCCCCTGATTTCTCATGTGGCTTCTTATATGCCAATCATACTGTTGTTGTTCCCTTAAAAATTATATTTAAAAGTTCTAAATATTGGTAATTTCTAGCCTCTCATATAGCAAAACATCAGTTTGTTGACTTAAAAAATTTTGTTGATGTTTTATGCTTTGAGTTTCTGGATTTTTGCTCCTGCTCTTGTCTTCAAAACCATGATACCTGATTTTTTTTTTAAATTTTGTTGAAATTGAACACCTTTTCTAGATACCATAAATTCATTTTTATGTACTGTAGCTCACAATGTCATGGACAAGACTAGTCAACACTATCTGCTGGGTTAAAAATATTGTTCTAGGCTGTTTAATTAGTATACATTAAAATTTTATAAATATTGTTGCCTCTGTGAGTATTAATTCTACTTTTGTAAAGGAAGATTTTGGCAAGTGTGTAATTGGAATATACATGTACAAGTATATTTGCATGTAGATAACAAGGGACCATCACTTGCGTGTTTTAGAATGATGAAATACAATGCTTGGAAAAATGGATAGAAATAAAATTAGTAAACAGAAAAACATGTTGATATATCTGGTTTATGTCTTCTTTCCTATCTTTCTTAGGGTAGAACCTTTTTGGGGAGCTTGATTTTTGAAAAGGAAATAAAAATGAGAATTAAAGCAACCAATCAAGATGGAACAGTTATTGCTCAGGCTCAGTATGACAGTGTGGATATAGGGGAAGAGGTGGCTAAGAAAGGATTTGCAGAAAAACGTCAACTCACTTCCAGCACTAACATCTGTGAAGAAAAAAAATCAGATCCTAGTCAGCTTGCTGTCAGGAACCTCAAGAATCCCATTCCCTTGTGGGGTCACAGATCAAACCAGTCTAACTTCAGTAAGCCCAAGGGACGCTCAAGTGTGAAAGTGACTCTTAACATGAAGAATGAAAATGATTCAGGGAATCATGTGACATTTTCAAAGTAAGAGTGTGGTGTGGTTTTTAGTTCTAACAATTTTCAAATTTTTGGTAGTGTCCCTTGTAGAAGCAGATGCTTATGCTTTTGGAATAATTACATCAGTGATTTTGGTGGGTGATACTGATAAATTTTTTTCAAATGTGTTCTTTTGCTTTAATAGGAATATTTTCATTAACAAAGAAGTTTGAAAGAAAAATCATTCCTGAAACTTTTAAAGCTCATAAAACAAATTTTCATGCCAAAACCTTTGAATACATTCATCAAAAATAAAATTCTAGGGGTTGGGGATTTAGTTTAAGTGGTAGAGTGCTTGCCTAGCAAGCTCAAGGTCCTGAATTCAATCCCCAGAACCTCCCCCCCATGTTGGCCAGGCGTGGTGGGACACACCTGTAATCCCAGCACTTGAGAGGCTGAGGCAGGAGGATGGCTATGAGTGTGAGGCTAGCCTGAACTACATAGTGAGACTGTGTCTCAAAAAAAAAAAAAGCCAAAACCCAGAGCAAACAAAAACTATCTCTAAATGTGAATTACTCAGGCACAGCCAGAATTTCATATCAGATTTAAAGTTGGGAATGGGGGTTATAGCTCAGTGATAAAGCATATGCTTAATACTTAATACTCTTGTTTCAATCCGTAGAACTAAATAAGGAAAAAATTGTTTTCTTTTGGCTGTGTTTTTTGCCTTTTCTTCTTTAACAAAAGAAAGGTTCTTTGATTTTTCCCATGAAAACTTGTGATTGAATTTGATTATTCCAAAAGAGTTCACCTTTAAAAAACCTTTTTATTTGTAATTGACAGTTATTGAACATATTTATGGTATACTGTGTGACATCTTCATACATGTTTACAAGTGTAATGATCAGATCAGGGGAATTGGTACCTCAGGCATGTATAATTTCTTTCGGAGTTCCCTTTTTGGATAATTTTGAATTGCTGACTTGAAGGAAAAGTCACATTTATTTATATATTATTTTGTATATTGTGATCCAAGCCATGATTCCGTATAATGGGTGGCACAGCTGTTTTATGGGATCTTAACAGTGCTTATGGAACTAAACTGTCACATAGGATGGGGATGATGGTGGGGAGGGACTGGAAGAAACTGATAAAGAAATGCTTTTTATTTTGTTCTCTGGAGTTGGGGAATTCAGAATGTAGGAGAGTTGGAGGCGTTTCTTTTGAAGTATAATTTAGTCATAAGGTGGAGTTTGCATTGCATTAAATTATTTTTAAAGTACTGAATTAGGCAAATATTTTAGTTTCCTATATTAACTCTAAGATGTGGTATAAAATGGAACAAAAAGCCTAAGATAATTTTGATTTGTGAACTGTTAGTCTTATGCAGTGTTTTTAAAAAATGAATTTTATTTTTAATAGGGCAAGTTTGGCTGTTGGTACCTTTAATTTAGGGTCTAATGTCAGCCTGGCAAAAATTAAGCAGGACCAGAAACTGATTGAAGAAAATGAAAAGCTTAAAGCAGAGAAAGAGATTCTTCTTGAAAGTTTCAAGGCATTAGAATTGAAAGTAGAACAGACTTCTCAGGAGCTGCAGGTATGCTCAAAGTGTAAGGCAGTAGTGGTGAACCTGTGGCACACATATTACTGGTTTGTCTTTTAAGACAAGAGATGTTAATATATGAGTGGTCTTTTCTAAATGAAAACCTCAGTATTCGTGTTTAATTGCATTGTTGGCACTTTGTGATAAATAAGTAGGTTTTGGGTCATAGTTTGAGCTCTAAGTCTCTTAAAAGATTCACCATCACAGGCTTAAGGTAAAGAATATTCAACATGGGAATTTGAATACTGATTTGCTCTTACTTAACTCCTGGTCAGTTTTCTTTTCCCTTCCTTTTCCTTGCCTTTTCTCCTCATTTTTTCCTTTCCTTATCTTTGTTTATAGATGAATTTTTTCCTTACACTTCAAACTAATATTTGGATTTCATTGAAGTGTAATCATTTCACATTTACATTTTCTTTTGAAAAATTTTTCACTAAGGAAATTTTCAAACATTCAGGAGAGAGAATTGAACAATTCGTCTCCATGTGCTCATCATCAGCTTTTTCAATCTTGGGTTTGTCAGTCTTTTCTTAAATCTGTACTTCATGGATCATTTTAAAACAAATCATATTGATAATATTTCATATTCTTCACTATGTAGCTATAGCCAATATAAAAGAACTTTAAAAAAATTATAACCAGGGACTGATATTGTAGCTCAGTGGTAGAGTGCATCCCTCACTTCAAAATGAACAAAAAAACACCTAGACCATATCCATAATACTGTACATACTGAAATTAAGCAGTAATTCCTTAATGTCACTTAACATCCAGATAGTGTTCAGATTTCCTACACAGAAGCCCTTTTACAATTGATTTTCTGCAATCATGATCCCAGTTAAGCTCATACATTGCATTTTGGTTGGTGTATCTCTTAAATTGCTTAATCTGCATGCTTGTTTTCTTTATCTTGATTTGTTTCCCTTTGTGATAGTTAGGTCTCAAGATTTGCTCAGAGTCAGGTTCAGTTGTTTTTTTGCTCATTCCAGGAATAGTGTGTAGTTTGTTTCCTTCTCTCTCTCCCTCCTCTCTCTGTCTCTCTCTCTCATTTTGGTGGCATTGGGGATTGAACACAGAGCCTTGTGCATACTAGGTAAGTGCTGTACCACTGAGGTACAGTCCCAGCCCTTGTGTGGTTTTCAGATGTGTGTTTTTCTCTGACACTACATGTCAATTTTTCAATTCTCTGACACCTGCTGGGACCCTGTCTAACAATTCAATTCAGTTTTGTCACTAACATTTTTTCATTGGTTATACAGATAAATGGGTTTCATTTTGACAGATTTATACATGCACGTAACATACTTTGGTCATTTCTCCTTTACTCCCCTTGTCCTGCCATCCCTCCTATTTTGTATTATTTTGGGGAGGTTTGAATGTATACAGTATATTTTGTATGTATCCATTCCTCCATTACTAATGCTAACGTTTTATAATCTTTAAAATTTTGTTAATTATGCTTAAAATCATTTAAATAATAGCAGATATAGTTTCCTACTTGGGTCTTACTAGGATTTGTTTGTTGCTTGTTTCAGCAAGAGAAAGAAGCTACTATGGATTTAATCAAACATTTAGAAAGTAGTCTGAAGACTCACGTAGGTACCAGAATGAAAAATCTGGCCACTAAAGTGGAAATATTAAAAGAAATTAGGTATGTAAAAGCATATTTTTGAAAAGAATAATTTAAAATAATTGTCAATTAATTGGTGCATTAAATTGTATACTTTGAATGTATACAATTTGAATTGTATACTTTGAATTGTGTACTTTGTATGGCTTTGAAATTTAATTGTATTTTTATGAGAAACTAAAAATAGGTATTCCCAAGATTAATTTCATAATTTTTGTCAAGGTTCTATTGGCAGTATTTGGAGCTATTGTGTCTTAGTCATCTCTGAGAGTGAAATTAAAAAATCAAAACAACTTTTAAGTGGTAGTTTGATGGGAAGCTATCATGTCCAATTATTTTGTTTCAGGCTGTTTTCAGTATACTGAAACTAAAGGTTTCAGTAAATTAATTTTACTCTGTCTAAACAAAAAATACATTATTTTCAAAGCGATCTTCATAGAGTCAGAAGAGAAGAAATTAGTTAGCACGTCTTATCCAGTGTTTTTCAAAGTCTGTATTAGACATACTGTGTGTGGGTATTTTATCTCAGTAGAGGGTTGCTTTATTGTTGGTTAGGGCTGATTTGTCAATCAAATTATGGGTAATTTAATTGTCAGAATAACTCCCTTTTCATGGTGCACACTGGACTTAAAGCCAGTAATTGATTTTCTCTTGTACTTTGAAACATTGAGATGTTGCCCTGAATGAGTATTGCACATTATTTCCACCCTTCCAGTGGAGATTGTATTCTTCAGTATTAATCCATTATTTGGCATGTAGTTTGTAAGTCTTTCAATAGTTTGAGAGGTCATATGAAGGAGGAAATTATTAAGATTAGAGCAGAAATTAGTGGAATTGAGACTAAGAAAATAATAAACAATCAATGAATCAAAGAGTTGGTTCTTTAAAAGATTAAATAAAATAGACAAACCCTTAGCCAACGTTTCCAAAAAAAGGAAAGGAAAGATTCAAATCCATGTAATTAAGAATGAAAAGGGTGAAATCACAATGAATCCTGCAGAAATCAAGAGATCATCAATACCTACTTTGAGAACCTGTATTCTATGGAATACATAGAAGATAGAAAACATAGAAGAAATGGATAGATTCTTAGGTAAATAACAGTTACCAAAGCTGAATCAAGAAGATACAAAGATTTGAAATAACCCAGTATCAGTCAGTGAAATTTAAGATGTAATTAGAAACCTACCAACAGAGAAAAGCCTGGTTCCTGATGAATTCACTGCTGAATTCTACAAGAAATTTAGAGGAAATCTAATGCCACCACTTTTCAAACTCTTTAGTGAAATTGAAAGGGAAGCAGTACTCCCAAACTTGTTCCTAGAAGCAAGCATTACCCTGATACCAAAACCAGAGAGGAATCCAAGCTTAAAAGAGAGCTACATCCTTAATGAACATAGACACAAAAATACTCAGTAAGATACTGGCAAACACAATTCAGCAAGTCATCAAGAGGATTATACACCATGACGAAGTAGGATTCATCTCAGGGATGCAAGGGTGGTTCAACATATGCAAATCCATGAATATAAGACACCATATTAACAGAACCAAGGACAAAATCCACCTGATAATCTCAGTAGATGCAGAAAAAGCATTTGACAAAGTCCAACACCCATGCATGATAAAAATTGTACAGAAAATTGGAATAGATGGTATTTATGTTCATCTGATAAAAGCCACCTGTGACAAACCAATAGCCAACATCACACTAAATGGTCAAAAATTGAAATCTTTCACTCTAAAATGAGAAACAAGACAAGGATGCCCACTATTACCACTCCTATTCATTATAGTTCTGGAGACATTAGCCAGACCAATTAGACAAGAGAAAGAAAAGGAAGAAGTTAAATTATCATTATTTGCAGATGACATGATACTCTACATAGAACATCCCAAAATCTCCACCAAAAGACTTCCAGATTTAATAACCAAATTTAGTAGTGTAGTTGGATACAAAGTCAACACTCAGAAATCAGTAGCATTCCTGTACATAAATAACAAATAGTTGAGAGAGAAATTAGGGAAACCACACCTTTCACAATAGTGTCCAGAAAAATGAAATACTTAGGAATCAATCTAATGAAGGAAGTAAAAGACCTTTACATTCAAAAAACTGCAGTACTCTGAAGAAGGAGATCAAGGAGAGTACCAGAAAATGGAAAGATTTCCCTTGTTCTTGGGTAGGAAGAACAAATATAGTGAAAATGGGTAGACTGCCAAAATTGGTATGCAGATTTAATGTAATTGTGATCAAAATACCAGTAGCATACCTCACAGAATTAGAGAAAACAGTCCTAAAATTCATTTGGAACCAGAAGAGACCTAGAATACCAAAAGCAGTTCTGGACAACAAAGGCAAGGAAGAGGGTATCACAGTCCCTGACTTGAAATTATACTGCAAAGCTACGGTGATTATAAACAGCATGGTACTGATAAAAAAAAAAAAAAAACAGACCTGAGAATCAGTGGAACAGACTAGATGGTATGGAAACAAGTTCAAACACACTTAACCACCTTATCTTTGCAAAGGGGCTAAATACCTTCACTGGAGGAAAGCTAGTCTCTTTAATAAATGGTCCTGGAGAAGCTGACTTTCTGCATGCCAAAGACTAAAACTAGACCCCTATCTCTCACCATGCACTAAAATAAAAATGGATCAAAGATCTAGCTATTTAAAGAGAAGCACTAGATCTGCTGGAAGACAGAATAGATAGAACTTTTGAAGACATAGGTGTAGGCAAAGACTTTATGAACAAAATCCTGATTGCACAGGAAATATCACAAGGAATCAGCTGTGATCTTATCATATTAAAAAGCTTTTGCAAAGCAAAGAAACCACCAACAGAGTGAAGAGACAACCCACAGAGTGGGAAAAAATTTTTGTCAGCTGTTCCTCAGACAAAGGACTAATATCTAGAATATATAAAGTACTAAAAAAACTAGACCTCCCAAATTTAAAGATCCAGTCCAAAAATGGGCAGCTGAAATGAGTAGACACTTCTCAGATGAAGAAGTACAAAGAGTAAATATATGAAAAAGTGTTCAACATCACTTGTCATTGGAGAGATGCAAATTAACACTGTGATTCCATCTCCAGAAAGAGTAGCTGTTATCAATAAGTCAGCCAGTAAAAAATGCTGGTGGGGCTGAAGGGAAAAAGGAACCCTGCTTCACTGTTAGTGGGAGTGTAGACTGATGCAGATATTGTGGAAATCAGTGTGGAGATTCCTCAAAAAACTAAAAGTAGAGGTTCCATTTGAACCAGCTGTATCCCTTCTTGGTATATTCCCAAAAGAATTAAAAGCATTATACCACAGTGATGTATGCACACCCATGTTCATAGCTGCACAGTTTGTAATAGCTAACTCTTGGAAACAGTCCACATGCCCATCAACTGATGAATGAGTAAAGAAAACAGGCTTGTTTTATACAATGGAGCACTACTGTGCCATAAAGAAAGATAAACGAGACATTTCTAGGTAAATGGATGCACCTTAGGACCATACTCTGAGTGAAATAGATTGGATATGTTCAAATATCACATGGTTTCTCTGGTATGAGAAACTGAAAGTGTAAATAAGAACCAAAATAGATACTGTGAAATAGAAAAAAAAAAAGTTTAAATGGGATGGGGAACTAGGAAGGGGGGAGAGGGGATGGAAGGAAGGGAAAAGGAAAAAAGATTAGAAGGAAAAAATGGAAACAAAAGCTTTGTAAATGAGGGTAATAGAGGTTGAATGGAAGGGAGCAGATTGAGGAGAAAAGGATCAGTATATATCATGTATAGCTATGAATTCCATAAGATGAATGTTATTTGTAACATTATTGGTACATCTAAAATGTACCAATAAAATAAATTAAAAAAAGAGTGTAATTTGGTACCTCTGGAAGTAGAACTAACTTTTGATACACTTCTAAAAATAAAAGTGCTACACTGGCAAAGCTGTGAGCCAGACTTTGGGCCAAAATGCACATGTATACAGTATTTGTATTTATACACACATATGATTACATACATATATTATTGTGTATGCATATTATGGATTAATGTTGTAAATGTGTGTATTTTTTGTGGTGCTAGAATTGAACTCAGGGCCTTGTACATGTTAGGCAACTGTTTTTTTTTTTTTTTTTTTTTTTTTTTTTTTTTTTTTTTTTTTTTTGTTTTTTGAGACTTGCTATGTAGTCCAGGCTGGCCTTGAACTCACTGTGTACCCCTGTTGGCCTTGAACTCATGGTGATCCTCCTGCCTTAACCTCTTGAGTGCTGAGATTACAGACTAACACAAGAACTTTTACAAAAAGAAATGTATTTTTGTGCTACAGTATGCCCAAATTGAAAATTTTTGCCAGTACGAAGACAAAGCAGAAATGTGACAAAATCATAAACTTTGAACATTATTCTGTAAAATTTGTTAAATGGACTGATAGTTACTATTCATATGTTAATTACTTATAAAATTCATACATGTACATTGATTGAAGGAAAATGTGGAAACATAAAACTTCACCTTGTCTTTGGGTACAGTAATGCAAAGAAAAGCATGGGTTTAGAAGACCAGATGTCATCATCTTAAATTGCTTAAGGAAAATATTAAAATAGTATAAAAAATATAATACAGCTAATTTGTGGTACAGCAGTTGTAAATTCATACTATGTACACCAGCAAAGGGGTACTCTTTCTTTCAAAGGGGTAAGATTTCTGTATTAAAATTTAGAGAATTAATTATTGATAAAATCTTAACCTATGAAGAAATGCCACCGGCACAAATTATTTGAAAAAATCTTTATAGAAGTTTATTTAGGATTGGCAAGAAATACATGCAGACAATGTAGAGAATGTTTCTGAAAATTTTCTGAAAAACTGGGTGCTGCCAATTTATAGTCATTAAATCTTGCAAACAGCCTGTATATCCATCTACAGATGAATGGATAAAGAAAATATGATATTTATATACAATGGAGTACTACTCTGCCATAAAGAAGGATAAACTTGAGTCGTTTTTAGGTAAATGGGTGCACCTTGAGACCATAACTTGCAGTGAAATTAATTGGGCACACAAGTTTAAATATCATGTTTTTCCTCTTGAGTGAGAAACCCAGGGGGTAAATAAGGAGCAAAATGGAAGATAGATATTGGGAAGTAGGAAGAGCATGTTAAATGAGGAGGCGAACAAGGGGCGGGGAGGAGGTAGGGGAAGGAAGGGAAAAGAGATTAAAAAAAAGAATGGGAGAAAAAAAATGGAAACAAAGCTTTTGTAAATAGGGAGGGGAAGAAGGATTGGGGGAGGAAAAGAAGGGTTGGAGAGAGGGAAAAAAGAAGAATTAAGACATAGTGTATGCAGGTACAAATTCCCTATGATGAATGTGATCATTATGTATGGCAAATATATACTAGTAAAAATAAAAAGTAGGTGCTGCTGTGGCTGCAAAAAAAGCCAAATACATTATGATGTTTTGCATAGTGAACAAATCAGCCACCATTATGTATAAAATGTTTTTAAGAAATTCATGAATATAAATACATTTCTTCTAATTTAATGAAATAAATTTATTGATTATTATAATAATTTTTAATTGATATGAATTGTATTAATACAGTTAGGGAGTAATTATTTACATTCAAGGAACTAATTAGATTTGGTCTATTTATAGACTTTTAATTTTATTAGTAAAAAGACCAATAAAAGTGATCCATTAGTCAAGCTGTCTGATGGGACAACCATGTATGTACCATCAGTGGTTTGCGCTGAGGGGAGCATGTTAAAGTTACATATGATTTTATGTAAAGTTTCAAAAAGTGCCTCTTCATAGCCTGTATTGCAAATAACCTGTAGATGACTACTCTGTGTATAAGTTTTTCTCACACCTGCTTTCTCATTTTTTGGTCTTTTTTTTTTTTTTTTAAAAACAGGCATGTCAACATCAGTGTTTGTTTTGGGAATGACCTTTCAGATGCTATAAAAATGTTGGATGAAGGGTGCATTACTACTCTATCTTCTTTGAAAGAATTAGAGAAAATTTGGACAGAATACAAGCTGGCTCAGGAGGAGATCCAAACATGTGATAATGTGGTGGGTTGAGAATTTTCTCTATTAAATTTTTTTATCTGTTGAGCAAAAAGAGATAGAATTAAGAAAGCAGAGGGACTGCAGATATGTAATGATAATTTATTTGCATTTATAGGCATACTTTATTTGCATAATCAAATTGTTAGCAAGAAGATACTATGAAATACTACCTTATAAGAAAAGTATGATAGATAATTGGTGATTGTGGATAAATGGTTAATTAAATCTTTTCTTTATTGTGTGCTATTTCATCTTTGATTAACTCTCTGAATTGCATTGGAAGTCTGGTGAAATATTTCAACCATGTTACTTGGCAAGATTATTTATGGTATAACTGATTTGTACATTGTATCTGGACTAGGATGACCCATAAACTACAGATTTTTAATGGGATTCTTATAGGTGTCCTTTTGAGGGACCCTGGAAGCTAAACTTGGGAGTTATTGTAAGAAATATTGACTTCGAGGGGCTCACATGATGTCTGTGAATGAGGGTGGCTTCTAATACCTGCTAATCACTTCCTAACTTTTGGTCTGAGTGACATGTTTTGCTATTGTATTGAACTCTTGTGTACTATGAAATACTATCTAAGCCATCTAGCGTTGAGAGGTGGCTGTTTGTGTGGGGAGGGGTATGAAGACTGAAATGTTTTATACGAATTCTTTATTAGTTTAGATATAAGTATATTTACTTCCTATTGTTGTTTTCTATAGTTTATTACATTGAGCTGAACAGAACCCCTTGTCTTTCTTGTAAAAATATTTCCTACAACCATTATAGCTTTCTATAGCTCTCTGTTTAGATTGTCTCACCTTAAATACCGGTGGTTTCTGCTTCCGTGGTTTTATACACTGAAAGTCTTATTTCCTATTCATGCCTAGATTGACCAGTTGAATGAGAAGTGTGGGTATGGTAAATAGGCTCTTGGATATACAAAGAATGTTTAATTTGGAGAAAGAATTAGACTTGGATTATTTTGTGTATTAGGTAATGGCTCACTTTTTATTATGGAAGTGTAAAAAGTGATAGAATTAATCATTTTTGAATCCCTATGAAACACTGTAGTGTTAGAGATACTTTTAAAACTTTCTCTTACATTAACTTTTAAATGGGCATTTTTGCTCCTCTTTTGTAAGGAAACAGGCTCACAAGAGTCAAAGAAATTGATCAAAAATGTATAGTTCTAAATGTTAATATGGAATTTGAACCCAGGAATGTCTCGCTGCCAAGTATATTTTCTTCCTATTTAAACCACAGGTCAATATTAAAATACTTCTTAATATATTTTTATATAATAAGATAAAATGGTGAAAACTGCTTCTTACGGTCTTGTTTGTGTGATTTGAGCATAGGAAAGTAATTCAGGACAGAGAGAGAGGGTTAACGTAGGTTTTTAGGAGTTGATATTTTGGTAGTACAAATGTGACTTAAAAAAAAAAGCAAATACTTGTTTCTGCCATTGCTGATGTTTTAAAACTTAAAAGTTCATTTCATAGAGCTGGATGAAGTGGCACGTGCCTGTAATTCCAGTTATTTCAGAGGCTGAGGAAGGAGGTCACAGGTTCAAGGCCAGCCTGGGCAACTTAGTCTCAAAATAAAAAATAAAAAACCTATCTCAAAATAAAAATAAAAAGGACTGGGAATATAGCTCAGTAGCATAGTATGTATGAAGTCCTGGGTTCAGTCCCAAGTACTGGGAAAAAAATAGTTCATTTGATAGTCTGAAGAGTAGGTTATGGGACAGATATACAGTCATAATCACTATTCAAATGAAATTGTCATTTTATTTCTTTTAGACTTAATTTGAATCTTAGAATTGTTACTTTCATTTGGCATGTTCTTACCTTGATTACCAAGTGGGGTTTTTTTTAAAGGTGAAAGAAGTAAGCTTTACATGAAGATTGTTTTCTATTTATTTATAGTTAGAGAATAGTCTTATTGAACATATGCAAGAAAAACATCCATAAAGTTAAGCTTTTAAGTATGTTTGCCGGATATTGCTATAGGTGATAGACACAAATTTTTAATGACATGATCCTTTCTTTCTGAGGCTATGGGGTGGATGTATTGGTAGTATCAGACTAGTATGGTAAATACAATACTAGAGATAATACATAGGATTTTTGGATATCTTTCACACGCGTATTTCCAAATACAACCCTTTGGACAGTTTGGAGGTTTTATGTTTGTGGAGTGGGACACGTTCACCCAGGGCTACAATTCGTATGTCTTGGTGCCAGGTGGCTGTGATTTGAATGTGTTAACTAAATCTTGAAAGATGAGTAGATGAGCAGTTGAGGATGGAATGGGTAAAGGAGGAAGGTAGTGTGTAATAATAGAAACTTGTGTAATTTTCTTCAGAAAAAAGCTTATTGTAGAAGTAATAGGAAAAAAATAGATTGGCAGGGCAGGGTTGTTGAATTTGAATGTTTTATTTTTAGTTAAGGGAAAAGAAGTTCTTTGTCATTTTGGTGATCTCAAGAGAGAAATACTCTAAATTTACACTAGTGTGTAGAATGTAGTATTAAAATTTAGAAGTCATTCCTTTTTATCAATATTGATAAATGTGTAAAAAACACCTGATGTATTAATGGTGATTATTGTTTTTTCCTTTCTCCAGAATGAAGGAAATATTTTGATTGCCAGAAGAAATGAGGTGCAACAGAAGCTAGACATGGCAATACAAATTTTTATTCTGGAAGTGGATGAGTTACCACTTAATAAGCGCTTAAAAACATTGCAGGTTGGAATTAAAAATATATTAAATATGCATTAAATCAAATGAGAGATGAAACTAGTATTTAGGTTTCGTGTAGTACTGAGTGTGTATAAGTTTTTTATTGCTTAAATTCTAGTTATTTGATGGAATTAAATGTTTTTATTAATATATTTCGTATTTATGTATAGTGGTATCTGTTCTACAAACAGGCGAATGCTGGAGCAGCATTCACTGGGAAACTTATGCGAAGGAGGCATGCTTAGCAGGCATAAGTGTCCTGTGGCTTGTTTCTGTCCCCTGAGCGCTGTGTCAGAGTTGGCTCTGCTGTCTGGGAAGTTCTTCCCTGGTGCGAGCAAGGGCGACGTACAATAGCTGCTGGTGCACACTGTGGTGTTATTTTTATTTCTACTCTGTCGTGTCACCTCGGCGATGACTTTAGTTTGGGGCAGATAAGCATGACAGTGTTGAATTGTTACACCTAGTAATGTACCATTTCTGTCTACTTACTTGGGTCTATTCTTGTCCTATTATATTGCTTGAAATTTTTCTTCACAAGTCTTCGTGCATTTTCTCTTTTAAATTCTAGAAATTTATATTTTTGTTTCATGAATATTACTTTCTATTTTGCAGTTACTTTTTATTTTTTAGCAGAACTGGGTGGGATCTTATGCATGTTAGACAAGAATTCTATTACTGACTACATTGCTACCTGCTCCTCATTACTTTCGATGAAAGAACACTATTAGTTTTTATATATTGTTATCTCTCTGACAATTCTCCTGAACTCTTTTCTCATTTACCTGTTAATACTCTGCTTTCTCTTTGGTCATAAAATTTGTAAACAACAACCCTTTTATTTATCTCTTCTAATCCTTTTATTATTTGTATATCTCCAGTGGTTCCTCTTTTATTTCACTCTGAGTAAAGATACAGTTTTGATGATGGTTCAGGAGCCATTGGAACCTTGGTTCAAAATATTTTCTTAAATGGAATGTATAAATGGTGTTCTTCTAGAACGTTAAAATAAACTTTGAATATAAAAGGTAGTAGTGTATTAAGAAATTACCTTTGTACAATGTGACTTTTACTTTACCCTCTAAAGGCTATTTCTTCTCACTAGATGTTGGTAAACATAAGTTGAGGACCTATAACCAAGAGATATTTTCTGTTATTAATTCGTATTAGTTATACAGACTAAAGGGTTTCATTTCGGCATGTTTGTACATTTCGGCCTAGGCATAGCAGGGAGGGGAAGGGGGCTATGCAGAGTCAACGAGCTGTGCACAGCTGTGTGCTTCATGGAGACAAGCGAGAGCCTTGCTCCCGAGAGTTTTGTTTCAGTGAGCTGAGAGAAACTCAGACCGAGCAGCCTCAGAATGGGTCTCTGAGTGGAGTTTACGGAAAATCAGATGAGAAAGAGCAATTAACATATTTTAATCCTTTTCCCTGTATTACCCTTTTCCACTTTCCTTCTCCCTTAATCTTCTTCCTCCTGTCTAATAGTCTTCCTTCTACTTTCATGTCATCTCTTTAGAACTTTTTTTTCTAAATTTTTCACGAGGGAAATGTGATATTTGACTTTGTGAATCTGGCTTATTTCACCTAATATGCTGGTCCCTAGTTGCATCTGTTTCCCTGCAAATAACATTATTTTGCTCTTTGTGGCTGAATATTTCAGTGTGTATGTGTGTGTGTGTGTGTGTGTGTGTGTGTATAAAGAAGTGTCTGTTCGTTTGCTCATTTATTGATTGGTTTTTTGGGAATGTTTTATATATTCAGGATATTAATCCTCTGTCAGAAGAGTAGCTAGCAAAGATATTCTCTAGATAACATTCTATAGGTTGTCTCTTAGCTGTTAATTTCCCTTGTTCAGAAACTTAAATTTGATTAGTCCCATTTGTTGATTAATTATGATCATTTCCTGTGCTATCAGAGTCCTATTCAGCAAGTCTTTGTGCCTATGGTATTATTTCTGCTGTTTTCTTTTAACATTTTCAGTTTCAGGTCTTAGGCCTAGATCTTGATCCATTTTGAATTGATTTTTGTACAGAGAGAGAGATAAGAGATCTAGTGTCAGTCTTCTACAAGTGCGTATCTGGTTTTCCCAGCACCATTTGTTAAAGAAGATGTCTTTTCTCCAATAAATGTTTTTGGTTTCTTTGTCAGGAATCCAGTGGCCATAATTGTATGGGTTTGTTTCTATGTCTTCTATTCTATTCCCTTGGTCTATCTGTCAGTTTTTGGGCCAGTACCTTGCTGTTTCTGTTACTATGACTTTATAGTATATTTTGAAATCAAGTGTTGTGATACCTTCAGCCTTGCTCTTTTTGCTCACAATTGATTTGGCTATTATGAGTCTTCTGTGTTTCTATGTGATTTTTTTAGGATTGTTTTTTCTAGTTCTGTGAGGAGTGTCATTGGTATTTTGTGACTAAATTTGGGCCCAGAGAAATACTGCTAAAGCAGGCCCATTGAAAAATATGTACTGTGAGATTTGGGTTGGAATTATGAAACCGAGCAGAGCTCCCTAGGTGTTTGGGATTGGCAGTTCCAGTGGATGATGAAAGGCTTGGAGCCTGAGCAGACAAGTATGGAATGCATATAGGGACAGAGCTTGAGCATAGGTAGCATAAGAAATATGAAAAAAACAACACAATATGACTCCTCCAGAAGTTAATAGCTTCTGAGTAACTGATTCCAGTGGCATCAAGGAGGATGAAATACCAAAGAATTCAGAAGAATGATTATGTTGCATCTTATCGTAATGGAATGAAACTAGAAATCAACAGCAAGAGAAACCACAGAAATAGTACAAACATGGAGATTTAACAGTTCACTTTTGAATGATCAGTGAGTCATTGAAAAAATCAGGAAATTTTAAATTCCTGGAATCAAATGATAAAAGTATAACATACTAGAATCCATGGCATACAGAAAAGGCAGTCATAAGACAGATCATAGCTATGAGTGCCTACTTCAAAAACTCAGAATGATGTCAAAAAATAACTTCCTGATGCCCGTCAAGGTCTTACAAAAACAACCAAAACCAAACCCAACAGAAGGAAATAAATGAGAGCTAAAATTAAAGAGAGAGATGCTAATGCAAGAACAATACGCAGGATCAGTGAAACAGTGTTGGTTCTTTTGGGTGCTGGAGATCGAACTCAGGGCTTTGTGCTTGCTGGGCAAGCACTCTACTACTGAGCTAAATCTCAACCCCTTTTAATATCATTTTCATATGTGTACTCTTCACAGTTCTGTGCTATACTTATTAAAACTTTTTAACTACTGTGTAACTTTAACTTTTGCTCTTTTTAACTACTTTGTAACTTTATTTTTCTTTTTAACTACTGTGTAAACTTTATTGTTTCACTTAGGGTGTTTCGGGATAAAATTTTATTATTTCCTTTTAAAATTTCTGTCACATTTTTTGTATTGGTCAGTATTTATTTTATACATCTTTTCTTTATTTATATCTAGTTTTAAAAGTGTCTCTTAAGTAACGCACTAATTGATCAATTTTAAGACTAACCTACAAATTTATCTTTTAATTTTTTTCCCCAAGAGTGCTTTCTAGAAGGTCTTTGTGTAGTTGACTTTGTGAGATAACAAATGTTTCAGGGTAACTTACTTCAGTCTTCTACATAAATGATTGTTTAGCTGACTAAGAAATATTAGCTCCAAAAGTTATTATTTCTTTAGATCTTTGATAATCCATTGTCTTATTTTCATAATTATTGGTATCAGTCTAATTTTTGTTCTTCTGTGAAAGCTTGGACTTCAATTTTTAAGATTTCACATGGGTTTAGGGAATAGAATGGGTTTGTTTTTCAGGGTGCAGAACTTCCAGTGTTGTAATTGAAGCTCAACTGTTCCCCTCTGTTTCTTTCTTAGATGGGCTCTTAATCTTCAGCAGAGCTCTTAGTCCTTTTTACCTTAGCAACTGTTCTTTCTGGGGGGCTCTCACTCTTGGATGTAAATGTTGCCATGTATTTAGGGGAAAAGGAAGGAAGGAGAATGCCCAAGGGCTGGCCAATTCTTTGTACTCGTTTTCAGTTTTCGCCTCATCTGTGTTTTTGTGTGATCTGTGCATAACCTCATAGATTCTCACTGGTGCTACTACTTTTCTGCCCAGTGGAAGGGTTAGGGTTAGAGCAGATGAAGAAAGTTCTTTTTCCACCATGCTGTGGTTTAGGCCTTCTCTTATTTGAAGGGACTGTAATTACTTAGTGCTAAGCACCAGTCATCCTCTGTCTTTCCAAGGGATTCTCAACAGTTCTGTGATAAAAATTTCTGGGATCTGTTACATTCCCTGCCTGTCTCTGTAGCATTTGTAGTTGATTCCTGGAGAGAGGCAGCGGATTATGCTAGCTGCGTACATTCTCTTCTACTCCTTTAAAAAGTATTTTTAATTGCACATGTATTTATATTTTTACTTACTTGGAAATATTTGTGTATTTTTGCGAGTATTTTATTGTTACCTAGCAGGACAAACAATAGTGATTTTTACTTCAAGTCAGGGAAATGAGGATAATTTGTATGTAATAAAAATCCAAAGAATATAAAGCTTACTATTTGTAACTAATTCACTTAAGCTTTAACTGTTGTAGTCCACATAAATCACTTTCTAGATAGTTTTGTGTTTTCATCTCTGTCTAATGAGGCTAAGTTTTACTTATGAAATCCTCATAAATGGAGATTTAACACACTACTTTTCTGTCTTTTGGATTCTAAGATAGTGCTTGAATCATAATCTGCAGTTAATATGCAGAATTATTTCTATCTGTAGGATTTATCAACTTCTTTAAAAGCAGTATATGGACAAGCCAAAGAAGGAATATGCTCTGAAGAAACACTTAGAAAATTTTATGATTGGAAGTGTGATAAAAGAGAGGAGTTCACCAATGTTAGGAGTGAAACAGAGGTTTCTCTGCAACATCTGGTAGCATGGTTCCAGAATATCCTAAAGGTAAGAACGGTTGCTCAGTGGCATTTATGGCATAAAACAAATTATGTATTATTAATCATATCTCTTTGTTCGAGAGCAGACATCATCTCCTGTTCTGTATCAGATATAAATGTAGGACCTGAGTATTCAAGGTTCTTTATCAGCTTTTGGTCAGATTGCTCCTTCCTTGTGTTATTGTTGAAAGACATCATCTTGGTGTTTTTTTTTTTTTTTTCTTTTTCTCTTATTTTTTTCCTCTGAATTGTTGCTGCACTTCCCTTAGCCACTGACTTTCTATAGGTACGCTGTGTGTAGGCACCTTCTCTGGTACGTAAGTTTTATTAAGGTAAGTACTTTATCTTTTTTTTTAAATTTCTGTAGTCTTTATTTCCTCTGCATTGCCCAGAGTATAGCCTAATGCTCTGTTTCAGGTATAAGGGCACAACAAATGCTAATTGAATTAATTGAGATACTTCCTGTTTTTATTTTTGCAAATTAGGTTTTTGATCTGTCTTTGGAAGAACCATTTACTTATGAAGACACAATTGGTGATATTGATGAAATTTTAGAGAAGGCAGAGTCGTGTGTTTGCAAAGAGCTAGAGATATCTCAGATTGTGAGTATTCATAGTCTTTTATTGTTTCCTTTAAAGCAGTGGTTTCTCTTGCTAGTTGGAATGTATGAACCAATAACATGATTTGTCTTGCTAGTTGGAAAGTTAAGACTGGTCTTAGTTTTCCTCTTATAGGCCTGTTTGAACGAGTAATACTGTCAAATTCTAACCACAATACAGTGCAAAGTCTTATTCTTCTTGATATTTTCATTTTAATAGATCATCTTACATTAAGAAAGCTAATATTTAATTCTAGGAAGCCCTTCTTTAATCTTAGTGGATCAGCTGTCTATATAATTTGATTCTTGAGTCCATCATACCCAATGATTGTAAGACTCTTAGGTCTTGTGAAAATTCGAAATTAAAAATTAGTGTAATTCCTCAAGAGTATTTGTAATCTTAGCATTGCTCATTGGGATTCTTTCTCAGTTATTCAGGTTGCTTTCCAAAGTCTTGGGGGTTATGTTTTTTATTCCTTCTTTATTATTTTTTTGCAGTTTTATTTACTTTGGATTAAAAATACATTATTGTGCCAGGTGTGGTGGCACACACCTGTAATCCCAGTTACTTGGGAGGCTGAGGCAGAAGGATCAAAAGTTACAGGGTAGCTTGGGCAACCTAGCAAGAGCCTATTTCAAAATAAGGGCTGGGGAGGTAGCTCAGTGATGGAGTGCTTGCCTAGCATATGTGAGGCCCTAGGTTTAATCCCCAGTACTGGCAACAACAATTAAAAAAAATCATTGTTAGCATTTTGCTTCTGATAGCATTAGGAATATGTGGTGTGATAGGGATAATATTTTCTAAATTAACATCTTTGATATCTTTCTTCTGTCTAGAAAAAAGTTGTGTTTCGAGAAATGTGAAATGGATGTAGCAGTTTGTCAAAGGCATCATTTTGAAATTCACCCATTGTTATTTGAGGTTTCAACTATTTTGGCTACTCCTTTGTGTGTAATTCCATCTGTGATTTCATTTAGGAGCAAGGTGATGCAGACAGGGAGATCATTTTAAATACTTACAGTCAAGTACTGCAGAAGATCCGTTCAGAGGAAAAGCTCATTGCCACAGTACAATCCATGTACAAAGACAGTGTAGAGGTTGGATTATGCTTTCTCTTATTGGTCTTGTAAATTAGTGCTTTAAATTTTTTAATACTTGAATTTTTCTCAAGTAGTCCAATACTCATTGTGTTGGTAAATTGTTTATTGCTAGAAAAGCAGTATACCCATTGTTAGTTGGCATATACTTGAATTCACAGTCAAGTGGGAATGATGATTTTTGTTGATATAAATAAATTTTGATTTTTCTTATGTACTTGCATTTTTGTCAACATTTTCTTTGTGTTTGTACAAGTTTAATGTAGGAAATTTGCTATGTAGAGCAAGATAAATAAAAACAGTGCTTGTACACATACAGCATACATTGTATTATTTTTTAAGATATGTTGAAAATATTTTCTTCATTTAATAGTATATTAGGAACATTTCCTGGTATGATTAATGATTCTTTTGTACTGTCATTTTGAGTGACTAAATTATCATTCTAGTATAGATGTATAACATTAACCTTTTATATATGTTGGACTTTAAGGTTACTTCCAGTTTTTTCTATTATGAATTTTCTACATAATCTTTGTACATAATTTTTATTCTCAGATTCCTAAAATTGAACTTTCCAAGTTAAAAGGGATAAACAGTTATTAAAACTGGATACATATTGTCAAACCACTTTTGGGAAAAGATTATTTCAATTTATATCTTCACTAGAAATTCCAGTTTGCATTCATATTGACAATATATGTACTATATTATGCCTCAGTTGAAATAATTCTTTTGTCTTTGCTACTTTGAGAGCTAGAAATAGTATTATTATAAATAGAAATGTGATAAGTAGGAAATTGGTTGATAGCATTGTCTTGTTTAAAATTGTAACATTTGCCCACTATTTTCAGATAGTCAAATATTAGAAAAATAGTAAATGTTCAGTAAGTAACTGTTCAGTAAATAGTGCTATCTGATATGTTTGAAAATATGCTAACTTTCTCTTGCTTAGTTTAAAAAGCAAATGACTGAATATTTAAATACGAGCCCCAGTGTGGATCACTTGCTGTTCATTAAGAAGAAATTGAAAGGCTTAAAAGCTAAACTGAGATGGAAGTTGGTTGAAAAGAATAATTTGGAAGAAGTAAGGAAACAGTTGCTTATAACTGAACTCTGTACCTCATTTTGCTTGGGTTCTGTTTTATAAGAGTTGTACATAAATAAACTCACATTTTGTTTTATATACTTTATCTTTTTCTCAGTAAGAGACTGCATTAATAGTGTAAGTACTGTATTTTCCCATATAGTTAAGTGTTCTTTAAAAACATTTTATATGACTACCTTGGCTTTTAATAACGTGAACATTTAAAAATTTTTGAAGAACTCTTTCGGTTTAGACTGTTAGAATGTCTAATATAATACAAACCTACCACATGCAAGTGATAAATAAAGTGCTTCCTCAAAGGTAAAGTTTTGTTGTGAAGTATTTTTAAGATCATGGTGTCTTACGGCTGAGTATAATATTTCTTGAAAGTATTTTAAATTGCTTTCATAAGTTAATAGAACTGGATTAGGATGTTCTAATCTGGACTAACTCATTCCTTAGGCTTGAAACTTTGTGAATAAACTGGTAATTCTCTAATCTTTTTAAGATTTATGTTAGAGAAGATCTTTATTGTATCTTCATCCAACTTTATTATCTCTCTTCATATTCTGAGCACCTAGTTCAGAGTGTGGAGTTGAAGCTGTTGTAGACCTAATTTCGGAGTTTAAGAGTTTTCCAATTTTATCTTATTCTAAGCTGTGGAACCAGGTGGTCTTTTTAAATCTAACTTTTCAATTTTTAGAGAAACAAACCTGATTTTTCAAGCGTATATCTCTTTTAAGGTGGCGTATTTATTAAAACACCATTGGAGTCTTACAGACTACTTTACTTGTGAGTCTTATGCCATTTTCCTGTAGTCTGCTTTACACATTCAGTCATTCTTCTATTTGCTGTATTTCTAGCTAATCTCATTAAAAAACAATGCCAGAGAATTCAGTTCTGGTTCCTAACACTTGCTTTATGGTTGCAGTTTTTAACTTTTATATTTGAGAACATCTATAGCAAATTAAGAAACAAGAAAAATCTTTATATTTTTGGTGTTTTTATTTTTTATAATGCTTTTATGTAGGTTTCAGAAAAGTCATTGTTAAGAATAAACTTATCTAAGTTAATTCAACAAGGGTTATAAGGGTCAGTTATGTGCTAGGTTCTGAAGGATGGATAGAAATCACATATAAAGGCTTTACTATAGAAATTGCATTAAGTCTTTTGGTTTGTTTGTTCTTTTTTTTTTTTGGTCCTGGGATTGAGCCTATGGCCTTTTGGTATTCTAGGCATAGAAATTGTATTAATTCTTGTAGGAAGATTTATTTTTGGTCTACTTTAATAAACCTGTAAAACCATTTTTTCTTTCCGACTCAAGTCTGATGACCCTGATGGATCTGAACTTGAAAAAATAAAAGAAGAAATAACTCAGTTACGTAGTAGCGTCTTTCAGGAAATTTATCATGAGAGGGAGGAATATGTAAGTATTTTGAAATCTAAATTATATTTTACTGTAGAAAATGAATCCAGATATCCATTTTATGAAATGGACTGTAATACTAAGGATAGAGATGTTTTCTTGGTTTATATAGTAATATTTATGTGAATTGAGAAATTAATTTTAGGGGGAAGTTTTGGGGATTGAACTCTGTGCTTCACACATAGTAGGCAAGAGCTGTACCACTGAGCCATACCCCAAGCCTGAAATTATTTCCTTATAAGAAAATAATTCATGACTATTGTACCAATGTGGAAATTACAAGAAATTATAAAGAAGAAAAAAGTATCACTTGTAACTTTCTTAGGTGGTAATAGTAGTAATCACCATTAACTTTTGGCTTCCTTTCAGCCTTTTTTTTGTGCTTGTTTTTGCACGTGTGCATATACACAGACACTGTTTCTTACTGTTCTTTTGTTATAAAGCATAAAGGCTTCTTTGTAAAAACCTAATGGACATCATTTTATCATAATGCTGCAATGAAAACGTTAATGAAGCAGCATAATTTAGTTGAAGAATTTACTAAAATAAAACTACCTAGTTTTGGGGAAAGTTACACCTTTAAATCTTCACTACCTTAATTTTGTAATTTTAAAGAGAATTAGACACTGTATTTTTTTGTTAAAATGTGAAGAGTATTATATATCTGAGGGATATTATGGGGAAGAAGTTAGTTAAAAATTAGTGTTTCGAAAATAAAAACACTGTGAAAATAATGGACATTTAAAATGTCATCCTTTATTTAGCAAACTCATGTGACATGATGTAATATCCTAAGAATCTTCATATAAAATTTGATAAATGTATAGAATCATGTGGTATGACTTTGGTAAGGATCCTAAAATTTCACATTTCCTTCAAAATCATTTATGTAGAACTGTATATTTATTTTTTGCCTGAAGACTTTTATGATTGTTCCTTCTAAATGAGGCAGCCATTATTTTAATATGTTACAGTGTTTTTAATATTTTGAGAAATGACAGTCTTATGATTCAAATTGATATATCATCACACTTTTTCATTTTAATTTGGAAGTGAGTGTGGACTTTGACCTTAGGCAATATTTGTGTTTACATATGTATACCAGGCATAATATTGATAATTAAGTTTTTCTTCTCATTTGCCAGGTGGTAATTGATAAGAATTGTCAAATTGTCTCTGGGTTTTGCTTGTTATTTCTTGAAGTAGAGGTCAAACTCAATGATAAAAGATATATTAGATAACTGAGAAGTCTGATACTAATAAATTTTTCTGAAGAACAACATGTCATTATTGAATATATATTGATTTAAAATAAAAAGTACATTTTTAACTTTAGGAGAAGTTGAATAACTTGGCACAGAAATGGTTCCCTGAGCTGCCTCTGCTTCACACTGATATAGGGTTACTTAAATACATGGTAAGCTTTGTTTCTCTCGAAAATTATTATTCTGCACAGTATAGAAGAGTGATGATTTTCAAATTATGTGTCAGCGTTAAATTTATAATATCGTTTCTTTTTTTTTTAATTTTAATTTTTACCAAGAACATGTATTGGTACGTTGTATACATAATGATCCTAATCAACACGGTTATTTTGTACCTGTACATGATGTATCTTGGTTTTCCCCCCTTTTCCTCTCCCCTCCCTTCCATTCACCCACTCCTCTCTATTTGCAACAAGTTTATTTACATTTTCCCATTTTTTTCCCTTTCATTTTACTTTTCTTTTAACCTTCCTTCTTTATCCTCCTTTTCCCTATCTAGTTCTCCTCTCTTTTGAATACTACCTTCTTTTTTTTTTTTACATAATGTCTATTATACTCCTTTGTCCTTATTTACACTTGTGGTTTCTCATATCAGAGAAACAATTTGATGTGTACTGATAAGTGTCTGATTTATTTTACTTAATAGTATGTTCTCAAGGAACATCCATTTACATACTAATGACCAGTTTATCCTTCTTTGTGGTGGTGTAATAGTCCATTGTGTAGAAAAACCACATCTTCTTTAGCCATTCATTAGTTGTTGGGCATTTGGGTTGTTTCCAAGACTTAGCTATTACAAATTGTGCTGCTATGAACATGGTTGTGCATATATCACTGTGGTATGATGTTTTTAATTCTTTTGGGACGATACCAAGCAGAAGAATAGCTGGGTCAAATGGAACCTCTAGTTGTAGTTTTCTGAGGAATCTTCACACTGATTTCCACAGTGGTTGGACCAGTCTACATTCCCACCAACAGTGGAGCAGGGTTCCTTTTTCCCTGCAGCCCGGCCAGCACTTGTTATTGGTTGATTTCTTGATAATAGCTGTTCTTTCTGGAGTGAGTTGGTATCTTAGTGTTGTTTTGATTTGCATCTCTCGAATGACCAATGATGTTGAACATTTTTTCATGTATTGCTGTTTTTATTTCTTTGTCTGAGAAATGTTTATTCATTTCAGATGCCCATTTGTGGATAGGGTCTTTAAATTTGGGGGGTTTGATTTTTTTGAGTTCTTTATATATTCTAGATGTTAGACCTTTGTCTAAGGGACAGCTGGCAGAAATTTTCTCCCAGTCTGTGATTTTTTCGCCCCACTGTATCAGTAATTTCTTTTGCTGTGCAAAAGCCTCTTAATAGGATGTGGTCCCAAGCATTGATTCTTTGTATTGTTTCCCGTGCAGTCTGAGTTCTGTTCATAAATTTTTTTCCAACCCCTGTGTCTTCGAGAGTTCTTCCTATTTTATTCTCCAGGAGATTTAGTGTTTCTGTTTTAATGTTTAGATCTTTGATCCACTTTGATTTTAGCTTAGTACATAGTGAGAGACATGTATCTAGTTTTAGTTTTCGGCATGTGGTAAGCCAGTTTTTCCAGCACCATTTATTAAAGAGGCTATCTTTCTTCCAGTGAGGGTGTTTGGCTCCTTTGTCGAAGATGAAGTATTTGAGTATGTTTGGAATTATTTCTGCATGTTTAGCCTGTTCCATTGGTCCTCGGGTCTGTCTTTGTGCCAATACCATGCTGTTTTTATCCCAGAAGCTTTATAATATAATTTCAAGTGGGGGACTGTGATGCCCCCCCATCTTATTCCTGTTGCCCAGAATTGTTTTTGCTATTCTTGGTCTCTTCTGGTTCCAGATAAATTTCATGATTGCCTTTTCTAATTCTGTGAAGTATGTTATTGGTATTTTGATTGGAATTGCATTAAGTCTGTATAGTAATTTAGGAAGTATGGCCATTTTCACCGTGTTGGTTCTTCCTACCCACGAGCATGGGATATCTTTCCATTGTCTGAAATCTCTTTCAATTTCCTTTTTTAGAGTACTGCAGTTTTCTTTCTTTCTTTCTTTTTTTTTTTTTTTGTGCCGGGGATCGAATTCAGGGCCTTGCACTTGTGAGGCAAGCACTCTAACCACTGAGCTAAATTGCCAGCCCTTAGAGTACAGTAGTTTTCAATGAAAAGATCTTTTACTTGTTTTGTTAGGTAGATTCCTAAGTATTTAATTTTTTGGATGCAATTGTGAAAGGAATATCTTCTGTTATTTCTTTCTCAGTGAGTTTGTTATTGGTATATAGGAATGCTATTGACTTTTGGGTGTTGACTTTGTATCCACCTATGCAACTGAATTTAGTTATTAAATCTAGAAGATTTTTGGTGGAATTCTTGGGGTCTTCTATATAGAGTATCATGTCATCTACAAATAATGATAGTTTAACATCTTCCTTCCTATCTTTATCCATTTTATTTCTTTCTCTTGCCTGATTGCTCTGGGTAATGTTTCTAGAACTATATTGAATAATAGTGATGATAGTGGACAGCCTTGTCTTGTTCCAGATTTTAGTGTGAAAGCTTCAAGTTTCTGACCATTTAGTGTGATGTTGGCTGTTGGTTTGTCATAGATGGCTTTTATCAAATTTAGATATAGACCGTCTATTCCTAATTTCTGTAGGACTTTTATCATAAATGGGTGTTGAATTTTATCAAATGCTTTTTCTGCATCTATTGAGATGATCATGTGATTTTTGTCTTTGATTCTGTTGATATGGTGTATTACATGTATTGATGTGTGTATGTTGAACCATCTCTGCATCCCTGGGATGAATCCTACTTGGTAATTGCGTATAATCTTCTTGATAATCCATTGTGTTCTGTTTCTTATTGGAAATTTTTGCATCTATGTTCATTAGGGAAATTGGTCTGCAGTTCTCTTTTTGGTGGGATCTTTTTGTGCCTTTAGTATCAGGGTAATACTTGCTTCCAGGAATGATTTTAGAAGTACTGCTTCCTTTTCAATTTCATTAAAGAGTGTGAGGAATAGTGGTATTAGATCCTCTCTGAATTTCTTGTAGAATTCAGCTGTGAAACCATCAGGACCTGGGCTTTTCTTTGTTGGTAGGTTTTTAATTACCTCTTCAATTTCAATGGCTGATATTGGGTTATTTAGAATATTTATCTCTTCTTGATTCAGTTTTGGTAGTTCATATGTTTCTAAGAATCCGACCATTTCTTCCATGTTTTCCATCTTGTTTGAGTATAGGTTCTTGAAGTAGGTGCTGATGATCCTTTGGATTTCCATTGGGTCAGTTGTGACTTCACCCCTTTCATTTTGTATTGCATGGATTTGGGTCTTTTCTTTCCTTTTTTGATAAGAGTGGCTAGGGGTTTGTCTATTTTATTTATTCTTTCAAAGAACTAACTCTTTGGATCATTGATTTTTTTTTTGTATTGTTTTCTTAGTCTCAATTGCATTAATTTCAGCTCTGATCTTAATAACTTCCTCTCGTATGAGCTTTGGATTTGATTTGTTCTTCTTTTTCTAGATGTTTGAGGTTCAACATTAAATTGTTTATTTGGGCTCTTTCTGTCTTCCTGATGTGGGAGTTCAATGCAATGAATTTTCCTCATAGTACTGCTTTCATTGTATCCCATAGGTTCCGGTATGTTGTATCGGCATTATCATCTAACTGTATAAATTGCTTAATTTCTTCTTTAATTTCTTCTGTGAAACAGCTGTTGTTCCGAAGGATGTTATATAGTTTCCAAGTGTTTATGTGGTGTTTTTGTTCTCTGTTACCATTGAATTCCAGTTTTATTGTGCTATGGTTTGATAGTATGCATGGTATAATTTCAGTTCCCTTGGATTTACTTAAACATGCTTTATGAGCTAGTACACGGTCTATTTTGGAGAATATTGCATGTGCAGCTGAGAAGAATTTGCATTCTGTTGTTGTGGGGGGAACACTCTGTATACATCTGCTAAGTCCATTTGTTCACAGATTTGATTCGGTTCTGATATTTCTTTATTAAGTTTCTGTCTAGTTGATCTGTCTATTTGTGACAGTGGGGTATTGAAGTCTCCCATTATAATTGTATTAGTATTTATTTGATCTTTCATGTTCCTTAATATTTGTTTTATGTAGTTAGGTGCACTGACGTTTGGTGCATAAATATTAATGATTGTTATTTCTTCCTCTTGGCGTTTTCCCTTGAGAAGTATGTAGTGACCTTCTTTGTCCCTCTTGATCTGTGTTGGTTTGAAGTTCACTTTGTCTGATATTAGGATAGCTACCCCTGCTTTTTTCTGGGTTTCTGTTGCCTGAATTACTGTTTTCCATCCTTTGATTTTCAGTCTGTGAATTTCCTTTTGAGTTAGATGTGTCTCTTGTTTGCAACGTATTAATGTATCTTGTTTCTTGATCCATTCTGCTAGTCTGTTTCTTTTGATTGGTGAGTTGAGACCATTTAAATTGATGGTTACAGTTGTTATGTATTGACTTATCTTTGTCATAGATCTTTTCTGTTGTTTGTTCTGTGTTTCACCTCATTTTAACTGTTTGTCTTGCCTAGTGGATTATTATTTATTAGTGTCCTTGTAATTATAGTTTCCTTTTTCCTTTTCTAGGATATCTTTCAAAATATTGTGTAGAGGTGGTTTGGAGGTCATGAATTTCTTCAGTTGTTTTTTGTCCTGGAAATATCTTATTTCATTGTTGAATTTGAAAGATAGTTTAGCTGGGTACATCAATCTGGGTTGGAGATTATTTTCTTCTAAGGCTTGAAATACATTGTTCCAGGCTCTCCTTGATTTAAGGGTTTGTGTTGAGAAGTCCGCTGTGATTCTGATGGGTTTACCTTGATAGGTGATTTGTTTTTTTTCCTCTAACAATTTTCAGTACTCTGTTCTTTTGTTGAATTTCTGGAATCTTGATTGGTATATGTCTTGGTGTAGATTTATTTTGGTCATGGGTAATTGGGGTTCTATATGCCTCACTTATCTGTATGTCAAGTTCTCTTCTCGTGCTTGAGAAGTTTTCTGTCATTATGTCTGTGAATAATCTTCTTAGATCCTTTGCACTGTCTCCTTCTTTTTCCCTCACTCTGCTCAATCTTATGTTTTTCTTTGCATCATCTTGCAGTTGTTGTATTGATTTCTCATAGTCTGTAGTTATTTTTAAGAAGTTTTCCTTTTCATGGTCATGAAGTGCAGTCCTGTCTTCTAGTTCTGAGATTCTCTTTTTGCTTTCATTTAATTGACTGTGTATACTTTCAAGGCAGTTTTTGATTTCTTGGACATCTGTTTGGATCTGTTTCATGGGTTCCATTTCTTTCCTAAATTGAGTGGTCAAGTTTTCCATTGTTTTTCTAAGCTCCTCTGTTTTTTGTGTGTGTCTACTCTAAATACATTAAGCAGGTCTTTCATTATGATTGTCATCTCTGTCTTAACTTGGCCAATTATTTCTAATTTTTGTTCTCTATAACCTCATCCATCTGTTTTTTAACTTCTGCTGCTATCATTTCTGAAAGTTTGGTTGAGTGTTTTCCAATTTCCTCTATTTCATTGTCCTCTGGATTTGTTCTGGGTGAGCTGGGGGTCTGGGGTTGTATTTTACTTCTGGGTCTCTTCATTTTCTTTGTATCTATATGTATTTTTCCCCTTTTAGTTTCAGTGCTGATTTTTATATTTTGATTATGGGAGGTTACCGGACAAATATCAATGCTTTCTAAGGAGAATTCTGTTCGTTCAGTGTCTTCTAGGTATATGTCATTCTTGGCTCTCGTGGTTGTCTCAAGACCCTGGATTATGTTAATGATTATTACCTCAGATAATTACAGTATTATTGTATGAGAAAGTAGCACTGGTTATAACCTGTGTGACACACTTGTTACCTAGTAAATTAGCAGTAGCATCAATTACATTCATGAAATTGACTGACTGTGGTAGATATTAACTTTGTATCTTTAACCATAAGAGCAAAGTCGACACACTGTTACAGAGCAGAATCCAATATAAACCAGGAATTTGTAGGTAGTGGATATCCTGTTAGTACAGTGGTTTTTTTCCCTGCTTGTAGCAGGGATAATGAGGGATAGGAAAAGTTATACAGGTAGTGAAGAAAGTTCTAATAGCTGTAAAACTTAAAATAGGATGTTACTTATACTTTGGGAAACTTGAGTAGATAGTTTAGGAAGAGTGAAAGGTGAGAGTAGTGGATCAAACCATGTAGCATCTAGACAATATTTAGTCATGTGAAAAATGAAAGGGAGAGATAAAATGAGAAGAAAAGGAAGTATCACAGCATTTGGTTGAGGAAGGAGAGATATGAGCCAAGCAGGAGTCAATAAAAGTTAAAACCAAAACAACAACAACAAGAAATAATATGTAGACAAGAAAATGCATCAGACAGGTAACAGGATGAATAAGAGAAAGAGAAAATAAAAGGAGAAACAAAACCAATATGTACAAACATTATGTATACATACACATATAGTGAGATTTCTCTATTGGCCACTGCTCTATGGGGCGGGGGGCGGGGGGGCGCAGGCCGAAACCTGATTCTATGCTCATTAGCCCTACCGAGTCTGCAGTGGTCAATTCTGGGTACTATGTTGATCCTGGCCTCCAAATGTGGAGTCTGGGGGCAGTTTTCAGACTGTAGCTCTCTGGGAGATCTTTGGTAGCCTGCCGACATCTCCTTATTGTTTTATGTCTCTAAAAGTTCCTTAGTGGTGTGGGTATTGTTGGCTTTACCAGATAGTGATGGCTTGGATCAGAAGAGAAATGGAAAACAACAACAACAACAACAACAAAACAAAAACCAAAAAACAGCTACTAATGAGGGAGAAAGGCAACAGTGCTTTCTGTCCAAGATGTTTCCCACCGTATTTGAGTTTCACCCTGCTGGTGCGCGGGCCAAGCCAGTGCAGATCAGCTGGCTGGGAGTGTCCTGACCTGCCAACTCAAGTTTGGGTCCGAAGATGGAGCCCGGAGCTGTCTTCCCCGGAAGGGGGCAGAGCCAGCGCAGATCAGCGCCCCAGAGCTCCTGACCTGCCACCTCAAGCCTGGGTCTGAAATCTATAATATCATTTCTATGAAAAGTCTCTGATGAATATTCTAAAAGTACTGTTAGGTTTGATCAAGACTTTCAAACAGTTGCACAGTACACATTTACATTTTATCGTAATTTGTGCGTTTTTCTCTTTTGTTCATCCTGATTCAGGATGTTGCAGAGCCCTTTTTTGAATTATAGATATTGATCAGCTTATTGAATGATTGCTGTACTTGGGGTTAAACCCAGGGCGTTCACATTAGGCTACATCTCCAACACTTTTTAATTTTTATTTTGACACAGGGTCTGACTAACTCACTAAGTTGCCCAGGCTGGGGTCAAACTTGTGATCCACCTGCCTTAACTTCTCACAATTCTGAGATTATGGCCATGAGCCACCATGTCTGTCTTTTTAATTAAATTAATTAATTTTTATAGGGCTGAGGATTGAGCCTAAGACCTTTCCACTGAGCTACCTCCCTAGCCCTTTACTTATTTTTTATTTCGAGACAAGGGTATACTAGTCAGTTTCCTCATTTTGCTGAATACAATATCCAATACTCACGGTTTAAAAAGAGGAAAGATTTAATTTACCTCCCAGTTTGGGGGAATTCTGTCCATAGTCATCTGGTTCTTAAGACGGGAACATCAGGGCAGAAGGGTGTGACAGAGCAAAGCTGCTTAGTTCATAGTGGCTGGGGCACAGCAGGAGAGCAGCACCAGGGAGGAACCATTGAAGGGCCATATATACTATGCAAAGCCACAGCTCCATGACCCACCCAGACACATCAGCTCTATTAATCTGCTAGGTGTTTCTTAATCCAAAGAGATTGACTATCAGGGTTAGCAGCCACACAGAGTCTGTCCTGCTATGATGCTAAATTGCCCAGTTAGAGATTTAATTTTTGAAGTGATAAAAACTTAACAGCTGTTTCAAGAGTTAATATATAAATAGATTACTGCTAGCAATGGGGAATTTAAACACAATGTTTCTTTCAGGTTAACCCAAGTGGCAAAAATTGTGAAAGAGGTAGATTAGGGTACATATTTTGAAGTAGGTTTGGTTTTCTAGACAGGTAGAATTCAAAGGCAGGGAGATTAATGTAATAGGGGCAGTATGGAGTGGGATTGGTAAATTCTGGTGCTCAGGGCAGAATCTGTTACTTCTGTGTTTTATATTTTCTGCTAAGGATGAGGAACTAGATGAGCTACAGCTGTTATTTGGTATCTGGGGGACATTGGTTCTTGGCTCTCCACGCCAACCTTTACCAAACTCTAAGATGCTCAAGTTTCTTAAATGGCTTATAAAATGGCTTAATATTTGCATATAACCTATGTGTATCCTCTCATGTACTTCAAATTATCTCTATAATACTACAAAGTAAATGCTATGTAAATAGTTCTTACATAGTATTGTTTAGAGAATAATGATAAAAAGTGTACATGTTTAGGTCAGACATGTTTTTTTAAAAATATTTTTCAATTTGCAGTTGGTTGAATTCATGGATGTGGATACCATGGTTGTGGAGGGTCAACTGTATTTATTCTTTAAGAATTGTCATTAACTCCATGATAATAACTTAAATATAGTATAAAAGGGGATGCTTGTGCAAACATGAGTTTATTTTCATAAATATGTAAGATGAAAGTTCCCTAAATTAAAGTTACTATAAAGTATTCCCAGATTAGACTTTAAAATGTTTTTCCTAAATTGGCTACCACATTCCAAAAACGAAAACTATATACATGTCTCTCACCACGTATTAAACTAAAATCGAAGTGGCTCAAAGATCTAAATATTAAAACAGAAACACTAAATCTACTGGAGAATAGACTAGGAAGAACTCTTGAAGACATAGCTGTAGGAAAAAAATTTATGAACAGAACCCAGACTACATGGGAGACAATACAAAGAATCAGTGCTTGGGACCACATCCTATTAAAAGGCTTTTGTACAGCAAAAGAAATCACCAATACAGTGGGGCAAAAACCCACAGACTGGGAAAAAATTTTGCCTGCTATCCCTCAGACGAAGGTCTGACATCTAGAATATATAAAGAACTCAGAAAAATCAAACCTCCCAAATTCAGAGACCTAATCCAAAAATGGGCATCTGAAATAAACATTTTTCAGATGAAGAAATAAAAATGGCAAATAAATATATGAAAAATGCTCAACATCATTGGTCATTCAAGAGATGCAAATCAAAACAATGCTAAGATTCTATCTCACTCCAGAAAGAACAGCTATTATCAAGAAATCAACCAATAACAAATGCTGGCGGGGCTGCGGGGAAAAAGGAACCCTGCTCCACTGTTGGTGGGAATGTAGACTGTCCAACCATTGTGGAAATTAGTGTGGTGATTCCTCAGAAAACTACAACTAGAGGTTCCATTTGACCCAGCTATTCTTCTGCTTGGTATCTTCCCAAAAGAATTAAAAACATCGTACCACAGTGATATATGCACAACCATGTTCATAGCAGCACAATTTGTAATAGCTAAGTCTTGGAAACAACCCAAATGCCCAACAACTAATGAATGGCTAAAGAAGATGTAGTTTTTCTACAAAATGGAGTACTACTCTGCCATAAAAAGGATAAATGAGACCTTTTTGGGTAAATGGATGCACCTTCAGAACATACTCTTTTTTTTTTTTTTTTTTTTTTTTGTGGTGCTGGGGATCGAACTCAGGGCCTTGTGCTTGCGAGGCAGGCGCTCTAATCACTGAGCTAAATCCCCGGCCCGAGAACATACTCTTAAGTGAAATAAATCAGACACACATGAATTGTTTCTCTGATATGAGATACCATAAGTGTAAATAAGGACAATGAGGTGTAACAAATATTATGTAAAAGAAAGATAATATTCAAAAGAGAGGAGAACTAGAAAGGGAGAAGGGGGAAAAGAAGGAAGGGAAAAAGAAAAGAAAGGAGAAAGGGAAAAAACTGGAAAAATGTAAGTAAACCTGTAAATAGGGAAGGGTAGGAGAGTGGAATGGAGAAGAGGGGAACCAAGATATATCATGTTCAGGTACAAAATAACCATGATGAGTGTCATCATTATGTATACAGTGTAACAATACATGTTCTTGGTTAAAAAAAAAAGTAAATAAGAAAAATAAATTTTTTTCCTTGCAACTATTTACTTGAAGATTGTCTCATGCAGTATGTAATTATATGTGGCAACAGAACACTTGAAAATTAATTTTTAAAAAATATGTTAATTTGCTTTATTTTAGAATATAAAAGGTTTGAATCATGCTTTATGGAAGCCTTTGATGACTTTAAGATGTTTAACTCTGATGTATCCTTGGGAATGTTTTGGGGGTTGATTACATATTATGGATTACTTAAATACACTAACAACACTTAAACCAGAAAATTACCTGAAGACCCTGTGTTACTAAAACTACATTGTAGTAACACTTAGTTTGATTTGAAATATTATATCAAATTTTAGTGCACAATACCATTCTTTAGAAAGTAGCAGAAGTATTTAGTAGAATTGGAATCCATTTTCACCTTTGAGTACTTCAGGCATAGGCAGAGGTGTTAGAATTACTTCATAGTAGCTATAATCTTTAGACTTTTTATTATGATTCTACAACTTCCTTTTTATTTGTCATTATTTCAGCATTTTTAGGAAGTATGTGGTATTTTTTCAAGTAAACATTAGGTTCTCTTAGAAACATGCCTGGTTGGAGTATTTTGCTTTTGAATGTTCCCTACTTGTCAAGTAGCTATCTGTCAACTCTTTTCCCCCTTTTTCACCATCTTTAAATAAACCATCTTCTCTTATTAAAAAAAAAAAAAGAAACATGCCTGATTAATTCCAGTCATTTCTAGGGTCTATTCCAGAACTATAGCAGTAGTTAATGTATGGTGATTGCATTATAGGTTGGAGGAGTCCTAGAGTGAGAAACTAAAAAATATGAAACTTTAAGCATTTTTATTTATTTATTTATTTTATTGTTTTTTAAAATAGGGTTGATGGTGTCCATTCTATCTAATAGCATTAGCTAACTAGGTTAATGATTTGAAAGTGGTAGAATTTTTTTGATTCTTCATCTGTAATAAAACTTGTGCCTAGAACTCTGCTGGTCTTCTTACCATGAGCTTGGAGCGAGATCTTCTTGATGCTGAGCCCATGAAGGAACTTAGCAGCAAGCGTCCTTTGGTACGCTCTGAAGTTAATGGGCAGACAGTTCTTTTAAAGGTAATAATAAACTCTGATTGTGGGATGTTGAGAAGTATAAAGGGGAGTGGTGGTGTTATTTTTCAGGAAAGACTGCATACATTGTTTTCTAAAGTACGTAGCTTGACTGGCATGATGATTGTCTAGTATGGTTGCCAGAACTAATCTTGACTTGAAAGTATCTCTCATTGTCCCAAATAGTACCTGCTTTTAATATGTACTTCTTTGCTTTTTAAACTTACTTTCCTTTTTTTGGGGGGTGCATTTACTACATTTTATCTACGGCTTTTTGCAATTTTTGCTTTATTTTTTTTAGATTTTGCTTCAAAAGCTCAGTCATGCCAACACAATCTTTTGCTTTTTAATTTTCTCCTTGTCATTGGTGTGGGACAGTTAATCATCATAATAGAATATTTAGGTTGGCCAGAGTTGCTATATATTACTGAATTTACAGTAAGCTTTTTTCCTTTCCAAATTATAACATTCAAAGCAGATAGAAAAGGTACTTACAGAATTAAAAGATGAAATTAAATGTAATTTAACATACATAAAATCATTTATTATGTTTAAGTTTGATGTATAATTAGAGTGGAATTTTTAATTTTGAAATTAATTTTTTAATGCAAGGGCTATTCTGTGGATGTAGACACAGAAGCCAGGGTGATTCAGAGAGCAGCCACCTATCACAGAGCTTGGAGAGAAGCTAAAGAAGAGTCTGGGTTACTGCCATTAATATTCTTGTTTTTGTGTAAGGTAAGTTACATTGTGTAATCAAGTTCTTGTGCGAAATTCTTACAGAAAACATTTAAAGTAAGTTTTGGCTCCATGTTTTAGAGTAGTAATTAATTCTTTTTAACAAAAAGCTAAAATTGACTTACAGTATCAGTGTATACTAAAAATATGTTGAATTTTTTGCTTTGAGTCACATTCTCTGCTTTGTTTCTTAGTCTGATCCTGTGGCTTATCTCATGGTCCCATACTATCCTAGGGCAAACCTGAGTTTTATTCAAGCCAGTATGCCTTTATCATCAGAAGTAAGTAAAAACACTCTTTCCATGGATATATTAAGTGAAAAAAATAGCACCTAATACTTAATATTTATCTAGGTTATACTACATGATACATGAATTTTGACTGGTGTTATTCTGTTTGTCACATCAGCCCTCTGATGTGTTATCCTGTTACACAGATGAGAAAAATGAGGCTTAGAGGGATTAAGGAACCTTAGAGTCCCTCACTCAGAGATAGAGTTGGAATTTGAAATAAAGTCTTTTTGGTTCCAAGCTTAAGCTTATAAATATTAAGTCTGCTATATGTAAATTGCCTACTATAGCACTTGCTATTTTAAGTGCTGAAGTGGCAGCTTTAATTTTTATCACTGTAAATTTAGAATTAATATGGTAATAATAAAGGAGGCCATGATTCTTCCTACCTAATAATGCGATTTCAGCCTCTTTTCTAGCTGCTTTTCATAGTTATTTATAATCTAAGTTTTCTTAGAGACTGCAGAACATAAATATGTGTGTATATGTCTGTAAATATGTAGTCATACACACAAACACATATAATGGTCACCAGTTATATAATTAAAGCTTCATCTCACCTTTAATTCTTTTTTGGGGAGGTGCTGGGGATCAAACTCAGGGCCTTGCACTTGATAGAGGCAAGTGCTATACTACTTAAGCTAAATCCCCAGCCCCTTTACCTTTAGTTCTTTATGCTATATTCTTAGTAAAAATTCATTTGGAAGAAACTTTATTCACTTCTAGAAGTCTTTTCATAGAGAAAAGACTGATGTATTAAAATTATTTTCCTATTTTCTAACCTCTTTTGTGTGTACTTATCTGTAGGAAACTTTAAAGGTTATGAAAGGTGTTGCCCAGGGCCTGCATACATTGCACAAGGCTGACATAATTCATGGATCACTTCATCAGAACAATGTATTTGCTTTAAATCGTGAACAAGGAATTGTTGGAGATTTTGATTTCACCAAATCTATGGTAAAATGTTATAATCTTATAAATAGGTTCTAGACTTCATTTAATATCATTAAGCAGTGATTCAGCACTTACACATGATACGGTATTTTATTGTAGGACTTGTACATTCCGTTAAGGTGTGTCATGTTGTATAAGCAATTATCTGCTATCAGCTAGGTGATAGAATAAGAGTTTCTAAGTTCTTGGATTATATATTTTAATCAGAAATCTAAGGAGCAACCTGACATACTAAATAGCGTTGCCAACATTAATCATTAATTATTTTGTGATCATCAGGAAACATTTGATTGCTAAAAATTATGCAAGAACGTTCCTCTGCTGGTGTCTGTTCTCATTTAATTTAAATATACGTGTTTGCTATTTTTTATTATAATGTACATTTTCAGAAATCTGAGTATTTTGGACTTTTTCATGTAGTTTTTTTCTGGTTCAGCTACCATGGCTGTTAATTTTGGTGCCATGTTACCTCAGAATAGGCAGTTTCTAGAGGCAACAAAGATCAGACAATGAAGAACATGTAAATTTTTTGATACAGTGGGTTGTCTCAAAGTATACATGATCATGTGGGAACAGTTTCTTATTTGTTTTAATTGACAAATACAAATTATATATATTTATTATGTATAACATGTTTTGAAATACGTATACAGTGAAATGGCCAAGTGAGTAGTTCCCATTTTAAAAGTAACAACTTTATTTAGGTATAATTAATGTATCATAAAGTGTACAAAGTAATAATAGTTTTTAGTATATTCATAAAGTTGTACCTCAACTACTGCTACATAATTTCAGAACATTTTTTTCTTGAGACAGGATCTGTGTAGTTCAGGCTGGCCTCACTGTTGAACTCACTGTGTAGCTCGGGGCGGCCACTATCTTGCGGTGATCCATTTATCTCAGCTTCCCAAGTGCTGGAATTACATGCATGCACCACCATGCCAAGCCCCAGAGGATTTTTTATCACTCCCCAAAAAATGCTCTACTGATTAGTACCTATTATCCATTTTTCCTGCTAGTTAGGCTCAGAAAACTAATGATACACTTCTGTATCTATGGATTTGCCTATTCTGGACACCTCATATAAATGAAATCATTTAATATATGACCTTGTATGATTGGCTTATTTTACTTCCATAACATTTTCAAAGTTCATTTTCTGTCCTGATATTACATTGTATAGCATATTTTGTTAATACATTTATCAAATGATGGATGTTTGAGTTTACACTTTCTGGTTATGAATGATGTTGCTATGAACGTTAGTGTATGAGTTTTTATGTAAATGTGTTTTCATTTCTCTTGGGAGGAAAATTACTAGATTATATAGTGACTTTTACTTTTTGAGGAACTTAACTGTTTCTCAATGCGACTGAATCATTTTACATTCTCTTAAACAGTGTATAAAGATTCTAGTTTCTCCACATCCTTGCCAATTTTAGTTACCTGAGCAATTCATTCTATGTCAGAATAATGCTTTATACTTTGAGCACATGCAAATATATAGGGTAATGTCACCACTATAAATGTTATCTGAATAGCTTTCATATAGTAGCACAAAAAGGTGAAAATGTAAAACTGTAATCAAAAGGCAGATCATGCAGAATTACTACAGACTGATTTGCTTAGATATTTATCATAGTTTATCAGAGAATTTAGATACTAGCCTAAGAAAAATCACTAAATTATGAGTTTCAAAAACTTCTCTGCTGGGCATGAAGATTACATATCTTGTAATCTCAGCACTCAGGAGACTGAGGCAAGAGGATCACAAGTTCCAGGCTAGTCTAGGCTACATAGAGAGTTGTAGGCCTGCCTGGACTGCTTAGTGAAACCCTGTTTCTAAAAATATAATAAAGCAAAAACATTCTCAACTTTCAGGCATTTTGATCACTTTAACTGTACCATTTGTACAATTGTAGAAATGAATCCTCCAAGAATTTCCTCTTTTATACTCATTTGTTGCCTGTTACTATTTCCCAAAACATTGTTTAAATCTTCATTTAACATTATTTACTCTGAAATACTGATTAAACACACTTTTGGCTATATTTTTAATATTACATTTAGATCGAAATATTAAATCAAGAAGAGAAATTTGGGAAGTAGTCTATAATCAAGGTTGTTGATTTCGAAAGACTTTACAGTCGTATGAATCACCTGGGAATCTTCTTTAAATGCCAATTATTTCTCAACATTTCTGGGATTTTTAACAAATTTCCAACTGATGCCTTAGCTACTGGTCTTTAAACTACACTTTGATAAGCAAAAGTAAAGGTAGTAGGTGGAGAAGATAGGTGTAAAGATGTAATTAACATTTAGTGATATGTACTAGAGAATGTGCTAATTATCTTTGTCTTTAAAACAATTCTGTAAAGTAGGTATTATTTCCATTATAGAAATTAATGTAGGGTTTTTTTTAATTTTTAACCAAGAACATGTATTGGTACATTGTACATATAATAATCACATTCATCGAAATTAATGTAGGTTTTAAGAGGTTAAAGCCTATGTCACAAAGCAAATAAATAGAGGGATTAAAGCTAAATTCTGACTGAATTTAAGGGTAATATTGTTGTCACTGAACATCCTTTAACATGTCAGAGATGGTATATTTAGAAAACAATCAGTAAGTAAAGAATTTTTTAGAATTTCTATTTAAAACAATTAAAAATTTTCAGAATTAGAATAGTACTGCAGCTCACCTTTGTGATAAGACAAAAAGAAACCAGAGTACCAGTAAGCAAAGAATCAATGATTGTTAGTTTTGAATTTGTCCAAGTCTGTAATCACATTGTAGTGAAAATTTCAGTGTCAATTTTGAGACTGATTTTTAAGGGCATGTTGTAATAGCAGAAATTCAATAAAAACATTTGAGACCAATAGAATGAAATATTTCAAATGAAATTTTTAATTAAATGTAGAATATTTTATATAAAGCCACCTCAACTGTGTTGCCCCTAAAATATTCAAAATACAGTACTGTTTTTGTAGAGTCAGCGAGCATCAGTGAACATGACGGTTGGTGGCTTGAGTTTGACATCACCTGAATTGAAAATGGGGAAACCTCCTTCTCCAGGTTCAGACTTATATGCATATGGCTGCCTTTTATTGTGGGTATGTTGTTTTTTGAAATAGATCAGTAACTTTATATATCACTTTGTAAAATGATGATTATAGTGATTCTGCTTAACATGTTTCTTTGCAGTGGTAGATTTTTGGTAGGTTTTTATTTTAGTTTTTGTCATAAACTGTTGATAAACCTCCTCTTACCTATTGTGTACTTTCTGTAATTTGGCTTGATATATACTATAGGTGTTACATCGTTTTAGTTTTGTTAAAGTCAAGATTATCAGTGAAGATAGTTTTGTACTATATTAATCTTGGGTTAGGAGTCACTTGTTCTGGTGGGATCTTTCTGCTTATCGAGGTTAGAGTATACTTAAGGGACCAGCCACTTGTGGCATGATTTCCTCTGTTAATGTCCCAGCCCTTGAGTTTCCAAGTGAACCCCCTTATTGTTTGTTTCTCTCAGGTTTATCTGTTGGAGTTGCTGGCATTCCTGTTAAATTCAGGAAGGGAATGAGCTTGCCTAGGCTGCTTTCTGTTGCTAGTGTAGGGGTTTGGGAAGCACTAGGCCTGGGTAACTCTTGTTTTTGGTGGTGGGGTGTAAGATAACCTTTTGCTGTCTTGTTCTTCCATTTCTGGGGTCTCTGTAAACATTTTGACTCCCTTTTCTGACCTTTCAGAATTGTCCTTTGTTTGTATTTTACGTTATTTCCAGGTTTATAGTAATTATAGTGTGTGGAACTTATTTGAATATGGTTTAATAAACTCTATAAAGTAAAATAATTTATGATATTTATGAGATGATCCAAAGCTCGAAAACTGGGTTTTTTTATGTCAATATTAATTTTTTGTGATAATGATATTGTGATTACATCAAAATAAAAGATACATGTACCTGTTAGAGGTACAATATTAAAATATTTACAGATAAAATTATGAGATGAATAAGATTTGCCTCGAAAATAATATATATGGGTTTGCATAGGACAAAAATGGTTATTGGTTGATGATTATCATGGCTGGTTGATGAATACATGGGACTCAGAACATCTATATATATGTATGTATATAACTAATTCTACATATTTCATAGTTCCTTAAAGTATTTATAGTGTCTGTATCTCCTAGGATTGATATTTTAGGAGCCTCAGGAACCATTTGATTGCTTACAAGCAAATATTTATTATCAAAGTATTTTTATCCAGCAGTAGTTGATGTGCTTTTTAAATGAGCTCTTCTCTGTTCACCAGCATATAAAGAATTCCAAATTCTACTCTTCTGTAGGATTAGTACTTTAATACATTAAAAGTCTATTTATTCTTTTGTTGTGTTACAGCTTTTGGTTCACAATCAGAAGTTTGAGACAAATGAAGATGGAATCCCCAAAGTGGATCAGTTTCATTTGGTATGCGACTTTTTTGTCATTTACTGTTGTGAAATATGTATAATAATGTAAATTTAAGTATTTGACTGAGAATGTTCCCTAATTTTTGTAAGAATATGAAATACCATTTGCAGTAAAGGAGAATTGAAAAAAAATTCAAGTGCCTGACTTACACCACTGTCAGATAATTTAATATTACCATGTTATGTGTTTGTCGCATAGATTATTTAAATTACCATTAAGGAAAAATATTGTTTACTATATGTTCCAAAATATATTGAAATTAATCTTTAATTTCCAGTTTTTTTAATAAGTATCTGTGTCTTTTCTCTGTAATTCATGTATGTCTTTGAGATAGTTTTGTCATTCATATATGATCTCAGCCAACATTTTGAGTATATTCTCTGTCCCAGGGACTAGACTAGATGCTGCGTTACAAGGATTCCAGCACTGAACAAAAAATTAATAATTTAGAAATATGAATAGGTAAACAACAAAGGTCTATAAAGAGACTATGAGGAAATACTTTTGAGGAAGTTAATTTTTATTTCTGCAGACAAAGGGGGAATCCAGTATTACTAGGTATTAAAAGATTAAATGGTAATATAATTACCTGGTTCTAAAAGTTCTCATGCTATTTTGATAGTTGGAACTACAGCGAAGGAATACATACAGTTTTATGACCATACTCTTGTGGTTTTGACTACAGAAATATTTTGTCTTGCAATAACTACTAATGTCTCAAAATTTTTTTAACACCTTAGAAATGATGTTTAGGAGCTTTGTCATTCTTCTTGAGTAGTAGTAAAATGTATTTTAGTCTACTTTGAGAAACTATTAAACTATGAGAGATTATTGAACTGTGTATTATATTTCCCAGCTACTTCTGGAGAATAAGACAGAAGGTTGATAAAAGTTTACAGTTTTGAATATGACTGTATTAGATATTAGATAACATTACATCAGAGGTTACACTTCACTCAAAGTGAGTACCTGGAGGCCTTGTATTTTTAGGTTTCATAGAAAAATTACCTTTTACCAAGTTATTCTAAAACACAGTGACTTAAAACACATCATCCTACCATTTTATGAGTCAAGAATCTGGGTACAGCTTTTTTGGTCCTCTGCTATAGAGTCTTTCACAGAATACAATCAGCCCTGTTATCTGAGCTATAGTTATCTTAAAACTTGCCTGGGGAAAGATACATTACCAGGCTTTGTTCACAAGATTCAGTTTTCTTAAGTTTGTTGGTGTGAGAGTGGCCTTATTTCTCTTCTAGTTGTTGGCCAGAAGTTACCCTAGCTTTACCACTTTTTCATTATGGCAGCTTGTTTCATCAAATTGTATAAGCAGAAAAGGCAATAAAGACTATATTTGCTGGACTGAAGTCAGGTTTTCATAACCAAATCACAGAAGTGGTATTTTATTACTTTTGTTGTATTGTGTTTGTTAAATAACAATTCTTGAGAAGGTACAGCCTATTCTCAAAGTAAGGGGATTACATAAGGTCATGAATACCAGGAGGTTAGGATCATTGGGAGCAATCTTGAGAATTTGTCTACCATAAAGTATAATCTACCAGTGGTGTGCTAAATACTCTGCTTGGTGTATGTAGAATGAAGATGAATAAATATGAAGTCCTGGTGTAGCCTCTTGTATAAGAAACCTTGTCTAAGGTACTTTTTGACACAAAGATATGAAGGAGCCATTAATGCTAGGAATGGGATTGCCTTTGCTTGCATTTTATAATCACATATAGTTATCAAACAAAGCCAGGGTTCTGTAGTCTGGACATTACACATGCTATATACCACAATTGGAAAAGAATGTGAATTCATGAAATCAGGCAGTTGAAAGGGTTAATTTATCATCTCTGTCCCCCAGCAGAATTCCTTTAGTAATATCTGCAGCAGATGGCCTCAACTTCTTGTGTAAGTAATTCTAAGTTCAGGGCAGCCCTTTCCACTATTGAATAACTCATTGTTTAAGATCAGTTTCTTCAAATAGATAAGATGTGATACATAATTCAAAAATTACAAAAGGAAGTACATAGGGGCAGGGGATTGAGCTCAGTGGTTAGAGTGCTTGCCTTGCAGCCCAAGGCCCTGAGTTTGAGCCCCAGCACCACAAAAAAAAAAAAGGAACATATTATAAAAAAGTAATCTTCCTGTCTGTTATCTGTACAGTTTCTTTCCACCCAAAACCAGTGTTATTGCTAGCTTCTTATAAATCTTTTCAGAAAAGTCTGTGTATCCTTTTGAAAAAGATTATTGTTTTTCATTAAGTTTAAAAATTTTTTTGGCTTTTTTATGGGATTTTTTTTAAGTTGGTTAGGGATGAGACTGAAATTCATTTTTGTATATAACATGAAGTGAGGATCAAACTTTACATTTTTACATATAGATAGATAGGCATTCCAGTACTGTTTATTGAATAGTCTGTCATCTTCAACTGATTAATAATTTCTCTCCTGTGCCATGTTTGCATGTACTCACTTACCTGTTTTGAACTCTTCTGTCTACTGACTTATTTTTGAACCCTTGCCAGTATTGTGTTATCATCGTTACTGTATCTGTAGTGGAGGACTTTGCTTTTCTCTTTTATAGTTTTTTTTTATGTCATCTTGCATGATATTGGGACTTTTTTCTTCCATATGAATTTTGGCACCAACTTATTTAGTTCTCTGAAAATATTTTTGAGTATTAGGTTGAGTTTATAGGTTAGGTTGAAAGAGACTTGCTATTTTATGATACACTTTTTTCATCATTGGAAGAATAATACTTTTCCTTTTATTTAGGACTTTATTATTTTACTCTTCATTATATTGCATTAAGATAGACTTATTATGAATTATTTTTAACAATTTAATATCTGGAATTGAAATGTATAATTGAAGGCTTTCAATCATAGTTTGTAGTTCAGCAGTGTTTGGTTTCCTTAATGTTTTAATAGGTCTTAAGTTCACTGAAATATGGCATGTTATTCACTGATGTTTTTAATAACTTTTAAACAATTTTTAAAAAAAATTTTATTTTAATGGTACATTTTAGATGTACATAGTGATGACATTCATCATAGGGGATTTGTACCTGTACGTGATATATTTTGTTGCTTTTTTTCCCATTCTCCCTTCACCCCCTCCTCCCTCCCTATTTACAAAAGCTTTTTTTCCATTTTTCCCTTCTATTTCTTATTTCTCTTGTCCCTCTGTTCCTTTCCCCCTCGCTTGTTCCCTTTCCCATTTGGACATTTTCTTCCCTTTCCCAATATAATACATTTTAGTCTTTATTTACACTTTCAAACAATTTTATTAAGAATCTGCTCTATAATTTACACAATCATGACAATTTTAGAACATTTTCATCATCTCAAAAAGAAACTCCATATTCTTTAGTTATCCTCACCCAGTATCTCCATTTTCCCACTCTGTTGCTAATTAACCACTATGGACATTTTTGTGTTCACAGATTTCCCTGTTATGGATAGTCATATGAATAGAATCATTTAATTAATATGAACTATGTGGTTTCACTTAGCATAATGTTTTCAAGATTCATCCAAGTTCTAGTAGTAGTACTTCATTCCTTCTTATGGGCAAGTAGTACTCCATTGAATAGTTTTAAAGCCAGTTACATTTATGTGTTGATGGACATTTAGTTGTATTATAGCTTGTATCTAGATGTTCTCCCAAAGCCTCATGTGCTGGTAAGTGGGGTTTTTTGGAGCTGGCTGGATCTAGGGGGTTTGATACTGAGATTAAGGGTGTGTGGTACTAAATTAGTCTGCTGTTTAGAGTTAGTATAGTTCTGGGTGTGTCTGAATAGATTTGCTGAAGACAGATACCCCACCCTAGATGTGGGTGGCACCACCCACAAGATTTATAGTTTGGATGGGATAAAAAGGAAAGGTAGGTTTACGGTTTCCTACTCCTACCTTCTTCCTGCCCATGCCAAGGACTGTTTCTCCTTAGCCATTCCTCTCTGCCATGCCACCCTGCCTTGGAGCCAGTTGACTGTGGACTGAAACTTCTACAGACTATGAACTAAAATAAAACCTTTCCTCCTTTAACTTTGGGTGTTGGGTATTTGGTCTCAGCAGTGAGAAAAGTAATTACGATAAGTTCTTTCTGCCTTTTGGATATTATGAATAATGCTACTATAAACCCTTGTCTACAAATTTTTGAGTGGACAAATTTTCACTCTTATATCTAGCTCTTTGATCTATTTGAGTTGAATTTCATATATATAAGAGAAGTAAGGTTCTAGCTTCATTCTTTTGCTAGAGCCAGCTACCCAGCTGTACCAGCACCATTTGTTGAAAAGACTATTTTTTCTTCATTGAATTGTGTTGGCATCCTTGTCAGAATCAGTCAACCATAGGTATACGGGTTTACTTCTATACTTTGAATTCTATGGCATTGTTCTACAGATGCTCCTCAACTTATGATGGTGTTAGATCTTGATAAGCCCATCATAACTTGAAAATATTGAAAATGCATGTTCTGGTTTACTTTGCTCACTGCTGAGACAAAATACCAGACACCCACAAGTTAAAGGAGGAAAGCTTTATTTCAGCTCACCATTTATAGAGGTTTCAATTCATAGTTGGCTGGTTTGAAGGCAGGGTGGCATGGCAGAGGGGCGTTGTAGAGGAGAAATGTCCATGGTAGAGCAGGAAGCAGCAGCAGCAACAGTGGCAGCAGCAGCAATAGCAGAAGCAGCAGATGCAGTAGTGAAGCTAGCCTACCTTTTCTGTTTATCCCATCCAGGCTACAAGCCTTTTTGGTGATGCCATCCACACCCAGGGTGGGCCCTCCCATTATCCACCAGAGGTATGCTAATTCCAATCACTGGACTAATTTAGTACCACACACCCTTAATTCCAGTATCACATGCCTTGGATCCAGCCAGTTTTGAAAAACCTGACCTGTGAGCACATGAGACTTTGTGGGGACATCTAGATACAAGCCATCAGAACATTTATACACCCAACCTACAGAATGTTGTAGCTCAACAACACAGTACACAGTAGATTTCTTGATTACCCTCATGATCTTGTGGCCGACTGGGAGTTAAAGCTTATCACAGTTGTCCTGCATCATGAGAGAGTATCGTACTTTGTATTTCTAGTCTGGGAATAGATCACAAGCATTTGAAGTATGGTTTCTATTGAATGCATATCATTTTTCTACCATTATAAATTTTAAGTTGAGCCATCATAAAGACCAACTGTATATATGTTACTTTGTCACTATCATATTATCTTGATTACTGTTACCTTGTAGTAAGTTTTGAAATTGGGAAATACGGGTTCTTTTGCTTTATTGTTCGTTTTCAGGGTTTTCAGGATTGTCTATCCTAACTCCCTGGAAATTCCTTGTAAATTTCAGAATTAGCTGGCCAGTTTCTACAATGACTTCAGTTAAGATTCTGATAAGGCTGGGTATTGTGGTGCATGCCTGTAATCCTAGCTACTCGGAGGCTGAGATAGGCTAAGTTTGAGGCCAGCCTGGGCAACTTACTGAGATTCTTTACCAAAATAAAATTTTAAAAAGGGGGTAGGAATGTAGTTCAGTACTAGAGCACTTGCCTAACCTGTGTGAGGTCTTGAGTTCTGTCTGAAAAAACCCTACCACTACCCCAAACACACACAAGATTCTAATAAAGAATCTTGGATCAGTTTGGGCAGTGTTGCCACCTTATGAATTCTTTTTTCACCTTATGAATGTTAAGTCTTCTGATCCATGAACATGGGATACTTTTCCACTTACTCAGATACATAACTTCCTTTAATAATATTTTGTAGTTGTCAGAGAACATATTTTGAATTTCTTTTGTTAAATATATCCTGAAATATCAGTTCTCATAAGTTTTTGGTGGATATTTCTATGCTGTCTGCAAAGAGAGTTTTATCTTCTCCTTTTCAATCTGGAATTTTATTTTTATTTTTCTTGTCCAAGTGGCTAGAATTTCCTGCGCAATGTTGAATAGAAGTGGTGAGAGAAGACATTTTTGTCTTGTCCTGAGCTATTAGAACTGGCTAAGGAGGACAGCATAATTATAGGATATAAGATCAATATACAAAAATCAATTGTATTTTTCTAAATAATCAGAAAAAGAAATTATTAGAAATAGTTTAATTCACAAAAACATCAGAAAAAATACTTGGTAAGGCTAGTTCCTTCTTTATTTCTATTTCATCAGAGATTTTGTGGCTATTCTTGCTTGTTTTCCTTAAAGACCTTTACAATCAAGTGACCTAGTTTCAAGGAGGAAGACTTGATTGTATTTTTACTGGAGCCCTGTAAACTCTGTAAATTAATTTAGGGAAAACCAACAGATTTGTGATGAGAATCTTTTTTTTTCTAAGAATAGGATAAGACTTTAATATGTTCCAGATCTATTTTTGTGGTTTTGAGGGGCATATGTTTTTTTCCCATTTAGATTTTTAAATTTTTTTAGCTAAGTTTGTATCTAGTGAAGATATTTCTGTAGGGTGCTTTATGGATAATTTTATCAGATATTCATTAAATGTCTGTATATCCCAAACATTATGCCAGTTGCTGGAGATGAACTGATAAACTAACATTTCTCACTTTAATGATCTTAGTGTCTAAACAGGTGTTTAGTAGTAAACAGGTGTTTTTTATTTAGAGTAATTTGTGCTCTGATTGAGGCAGTCATGGGGTTAAATACATGACATTAAAGTGCCTTAGGAGGTGGAAATGATGGAAAAACAACATTGTAGGGTTGTTTACATGTGGTAATACAGAGACTGTTATTTGAGATACTGGCAAATTAATGAATTCTGACTCTCGCAACAATGATAATGATAAGGGTAGTGGAAGTAGAAAGTTTCCAGAGATGATCATTTCAAATCTGACCAAAAACAGTTAACTAGGTAAAGTTATTCTGGGCAGGGCAGTTTCAGTGTGAGATTTTCATAGTATGAAACTCTGACCAGTATCCTATAGAAGAAGGAAAAGGAGAAGTCATGAAATGTCAGTTGTTGGAATTTCACTGTTTGTGAGAGATTTGAGCAGTGATTCTTTTCCCTTTTCCCTTTTTTTCCCCTGTAATTCAGTTTTGTTGTTTTATTACTGGAGATACAATGTTGAACTTGGTGAGGAGAATCTTTAAATAGAAAACTTTGATTTTAGCTTCTGTCAGTGAAAAGAGTTTTTAGTCTTCATTACAGGATTGTCCTTTTGTTCAATTTTTTATTTTTTGTTTTTTAACATTTGTTTTTCCTTGTAGGATGATAATATCAGATCCCTCCTCTGTAGTTTGATATATTTTAGAAGTTCAGTGACTGCTGAGCAAGTTTTGAATGCTGAATGTTTCTTGCTACCGAAGGTGAAATCACTTCTGAACCCAGAAAAAGAGACCGAATGTAGTCAATATAAAAAGGAAGATGAATTAAAGATGGAGAACTTGGATGCATATAAAGAAAATACAAGAAATGGTGAAGCTAACATTGATTGATGTTAATATTCTGTTGCAGATGTTCCTTTAAAAAACTCTTAGTTCAATAGACAAAAGATCTGGAATGAATAGTGTCTTTGGTGTTCATGTTGTGAAAAATAAAAGGTGTTTGGTCATGCCTAAAAATTATTTGTATGCTTTAAAATTTTGCTTAATTTAGAGTTACTAAGGGGAGGAGTTTCTGTCTGTACTTTCTGGAACTGAGTAAATAGACTGTGATAATTTGCAATAGGAAACATAATTAGATTACTAGACAAAAGTCCTATCCAGATTTTTAGTATATTGGCTGGGTGATCATGAAAGTACTTTTGTTCAGTAAATGACAGTTGATTGGCATTTACTCTGCTATTCTGGAAATGCAGAGATAAAGCATGCTCCCTGGACTTATGAAGCTCTCAGTTATTAACAAATTCAGATATATAAGCAGATCTTTATAGTACAGTGGAATGTGCAGTGGTAGCACTGGGCTTTATGGGATTATACAGGAAAAGTATTCATCCTCTTGAGTAGTAGTTGTAGTGAAAGCTTTCTGGAGGAAGGAATACCTTAATTAAATGTTACTTGTTAACTTTAAAAAAATTTATTTTTTAACTGATAACAAATTGTACATATTGAAATGATGTAACATTTTTGTACATGTATATGTTGGATAGTATTAAAATCAGGGTAAACATATTTATCCTGAGACATTTATATACCTTTATGATGGAGATGGTCAAAGTCCTTTCTTCTAGCTTTTTGAGATGCACAGTACATTATTGTTACCTGTTTTCGCCTTTCCGGGAAATAGCATCCTGGAACTTCTCGCTCCTAACTGTAACTTAGTACTTATTGATGAACCTTTACTCATCATCACCCATCATCCACTTCACTCTTCCTGGTCTCTGATAACTACCATTCTACACTCAGCTTCTGTGCAGTCTGTTTCCAGATTGTAGATATGAGTGAAACTGTGGTACTTGTTTTTTTGTGTCTGGCTTTGCACAGAGATGTCCAGTTCCATCCTTCTTGTTGCAGATGACAGCATTTCATTTTTTAAATGGATAAATAGCATTTCATTCATGTATATGTACATATGACAGTTTTATTCATTCATCATTTAATGAGCACTCAGGTTGTTTCCATTTCTTGGCTATTGTGAATACTGCTGCATAGAACATGGAAGTACAGATATTTCTTCAGTATATTGATTTCATTTCAGTTGGAGATATATCCAGGAATGAGATTGCTGGTAGTTCTGCTTTTAATTTTTTTTTTTCAGGCAACTCCACAGTGTGTTTCATAAGGGTGTACTAATTTACAAGACAACAATACACAAGGGTTTCCTTTGGGAACGTGTTATCTTTAATCTTTTTAGTAATAGCCATTCTCACTGGAGTGAGGTGATAGTCTCATTGTGGTTTTGATTTGCATTTCCCTGATGATTAGTGATGATGAACATCTTTTCATATGTGTGATGGCCATTCATATGTCTTCTTTTTTGAGAAATGTGTATTTATATGTATTGCGTAGTTTTTAATGAATTTAATTTTTGCTGTTGAGTTTTTGGATTTCTTTATGTATTCTGGATACCACCCTCTTGTCATAAATTGCAAATATTTTCTCCAATTGTGTAGGTTCTCTCTTCACTCTCTTGTTTCCTGTATTGTGCAAAAGATTTTTAGTTTGATGTACTTCCACTTGTCAGTTTTTGCTTTTGTTTACTGTATTTTTGGAGTCTTGTCCAAAAATTCCTTGCCCATTCCAGTATCCTGAAGTGTTTCCCCAGTGTTTTCCTCTGGTAGTTTCATAGTTTCAGTTATTGCATTTGAGTCTTTAATCCATTTTGAATTGATTTTTGCAGCTGGCGATAGGGGTCTAGTTTCATTCTTCTGCATGTAGGTGACCAGTTTCTGAGTACCGTTTATTAAAAAGTATCCTTTCTCCTGTGCCTTTTCTTAGCATCTTTGTCAAAAATCAGTTTGCTGTAGATGCATGAGTTTTCTTCTAGGCTCTGTTCTGTTCCATTCATTGGTCTATGTGTGTTTTTATGCCAGTATCATGTTTTTTTTTTTGCAGGGGCGTTGCTGGGGATTGAGCTCAGAGCCTTGTGCTTGTTAGGCAAGTGCTTACCATTTGAGCTAAATCCCCAGCCCCCATGCAGTTTTGATTACTACAGCTTTATTCTGTGTTTTGAAATCAGGTAGTGTGGTGCTTCCAGCTTTGGTCTTTTTGGTCAAGATAGCTTTGTCTGTTTGATTTTTTTTTTTTTTTGGTTCCATATAGTAAATTTTAGAATTGTTTTTTTCTAGCTATGTGGAGACTGTCATTACTGTTTCTTTCAGGATTAGATTGAATCTGTAAATTGCATTGGGTAGTATGTACATTTTAATAACATCCTTTCAGTCCATGAACACAGGGTTTCATTTTACCTCTTTCTGTCCTTTTGAATTTTTTATGAATGTTTTATAATTTTTGTTGTAGAGATTTTGTACTTCTTTGGTTAAAGTTTTTCTTGGATATTTTATTTTTGTGTGTCTATTGTGAATGAGATTACTTTCTTGATTTCTGTTTCAGACAATTGCTATTATCATGGTAGCAACAATATTGATTTTTTTTGGGGTGCTGGAATTTGAACTTGGGGCCTTGCACTTGCTAGTTCTCTACCACTGAACTAAATCCTCAACCTCTATAGTATTGATTTTTGGATGTAGATTTTGTATCATGCAACTTTACTGAACTCATTTATAGTTCTAATAGTTTTTGGTGGAATTTTCAAAACATAAGATGATATCATTTACACACAGAGACACTTTTATTTCCTCTTTTCCAGTTTGGATGCCTTTTATTTCTTTCCCTTGTTGCTGGTTCTGGCTAGGATTTTCAGCGGTATATCAAATAAATGTGGTGAAAGAGATATTAATGAATAAGAATGTAAGTGATTATACAAATTCAGAATGCTCTAATATTATAAGTATGATGTATGACTCATCCGTATCATAAAGGACTCAAAAAAAATTAGACCCTTCAAAATAAAAGACTCAACCAAAAAATGGGCAGTAGACACCTTTTGGAAAAAGAAATACAGATGGCCAATAAATACATGAAGAAATACACAAATAATCTCTGGCCATTAGAGAAATGCAAATTAAAACAACACTGAGATTCCATCTTACCCCAGAAAGTATATGGCTATCAAGAAATCAAATACCAAATGTTGGTGAGGCTGAGGGAGAAAAAGGACTCTTCTACATTGTTGGTGGGAATGTAAACTAGTACAGCCACTATGAGATTCTTCAAAAACCTATAACTAGAATTGCCATTTCACCCAGCTGTTCTCTTTTTAGGTATCTTCCCACAAGAGTTAAAGATACCATATTACAGTGGTACATACATACCCATGTTTATTGCAGCACAATTCATAATAGCTAAATCTTAGAAGCAGCCTGTATGTCCATTAACAGATAAGTGGTTAAAGAAAATGTGATATTTACACACAGTGAAGTACTGCTCTGCCATAAAGAAGGATAAACTTGAGTCATTTCTAGAAAAATGGATATACCTTGAGACCATGATTTAAGTGAAATAAATTAGACATACCGGCTTAAATATTGCATGGCTTAAATACAAAGAGCAAGATAAAAGATAAATAATAGGAAGTAGGGAGATAGGTCTTTCTCAAAGGGGAAGAAATGGAGGGAAGAGGAGGGAGATGAGAGGAAGAAAATAAAAAAGAAATAAGATGTGTACCAGCTTCCCACAAGGAGTGTAATCATTATGTACTGCAAACATGTACTAATGAAAAATAAAAAAAGCTGTATCTTTAGTATAAAGACTAGAAAACAAAATGAAGATAACACCTACATTAATATTTTGAGATAGGTGATAAAGAAAAATATAAAATGGGGTATGAAAAGTTCAAAATTCATGGAGGAATGGAGTCCAAATATAGAATTTTCTTCTTAATATATTTTCTCTTGATCTTTAATTAATTTTATTGGTACTCTTTTTATATAATGATCACATTCATCATAGGGAATTTGTACTTGTATTATATCTTGATTCTTCCCTCCCTTCACCTCTTCTTCCCATCCCCATTTACAAAAACTTTGTGTGCATACATCAGTATGGTATGATGCTTTTAACTCTCTCATTAAGGTACCAAGAAGTGGAATAGCTGGGTCAAATACAACCTGTACTTTTAGTTTTTTGAGAAATCACCACACTTATTTCCATACAGGTTGTACCAATTTACACTCTCACGAACAGTGGAGAAGAGTTCCTTTTTCCCTGTAGCCTCACCAACATTTGTTATTGTTTGATTTCTTGATGATAGCCATTGTTTCTGGAGTGAGATGGAATCTCAGTGTTGTTTTAATTTACATTTCTTGAATGAGCAGTGATGTTGAACATTTTTTCATATATGTATTTGATGTTTGTACTTCTTCATCTGAGAAGTGTCTATTCATTTCAGATGCCCATTTTTGGATTGGGTCTTTCAATTTGGGGGATCTGATTTCTTTGAGTTTTTATATATTTTTCTCTATTTATTTTAAAATTTTTTTGGTGCTGGGATCAAACTTGGGGCCTTGAACTTCCTAGGCAAACACTCTAACCACTGAGCTAAATCCCCAGCCCCTCAATATATCTTATATATTGAGTTTTTTGTATATTTTTTCCCATCATGTAGGTTGTCTCTCACTCTGTTGGTGGTTTCTTTTGCTGTGCATTCTTTTGATCATTTGTTTCTGGGTTTTGGGGTTTTGTTTTTTCTTTTATTTTCTGTGGTAATAGTTACTGAACCCAAGGCCTTCACACAAAGCTACATCCCTGGTCCCAGCCTTTATTATTTTTTTCATTTCGAGACAGGGTCTCATAAGTCACTAAATTGCCCAGGCCAGGCTCGAACTTGGCAGTCCTCCTGCCTCATCCTCCCCAGAGTGCTGGGCTTACAGACATTTGCCACCATGCCTGCTGTTTCTGTTCTTATCTTTATGATCATAATAAGTTGCTATTCTTTCAAAGTAGTTTGTTATAATGAAAAGATATTTTAGCAAAGCAAATATATACATTAGACAAACCCAAAATAATAAGGAATCAAAACATGCTACAGAAAACCACTGAACAGCGAAAGAAGGCAGTAAGAAAGGGAGAAAGAGGGGAACTACAATAAAACCAGAAAACAAATTATATAATGGCTGTAGTAAGACTATTTTCAACAGGATTAAGTTCTGCAATTGAAAGAGTGACTGAATGGATAAAAATCAAGGCCCAGCTATATTTTGCTTACAAAAAACTGAACTTCACCTCTAAAGACTGAAAGGATGGAATCCATGCAAACAGAATAAAAAGAAATAAAAAATAGCTTTATGTTAGATAAAACAGACTTTAAATCAAAAGCACTAAATAGAGACAAGTTTTATCATTGTATGATAAAGCGGGTAATTCAGCAAGAGGAAATGACGTATCTCACATCACAGTTCCTTTTTTTCATCCCTTACTCTCAGTCCCCTCGTTCGCCATCTCTTGATCCCCTTTCCTTTGAGAACAATCTATTCTTGGTTGGCAGTTTTTATCCTTTAGTACTGTGAAAACTTCGTACCACACACTCTTGGTCCAAGACTTCTGCTGAGAAGTCTGCTGCTGTGTGTTGTTTCTTTTCTTCCGCAGCCATGAGACTGTTCTTTCTAATCTTTCACCTTTGAAAGCTTGATTGTAAGATGTTTTGGGAAAGATTTTGTTGAGTTAAATCTGACTGGTGATTTTTAACCTTCATGTTCCTCGATATTTTTATTTTTCTCCAGGTTTGAGAAGTTTTCCTTATTGTTTCTTTGAATGAACTTCCTACCCCTTAGCGTTCTGAAGTGCCTATTGAACCCTATAACCTGAATATTTACTCTTAACCACTTAATAGTTTACTCACAATGTCACTCAGTGCATTTGTTTGTGTACTGACTGTCCCTAGCATGGCTTGGGCAGGTGTTACTTCAACCAGCTGATTCTTCTTTTGCTTGTTTGTTTTTTGAGTGCTGGGGATCTAACTCAGGGCCTTGCGTTTGCTAGGCAAGCACTGTACCACTGAGCTAAATCCTCAACCCCACAACTAGTTGATTCTTATATTGAATAAATTAGATAAAATCGTTGTTTTTATATTTCCTGTTATCTTATAAAAATTAACAAAAATGCTGTTTTTGGTCATCTGGTATTTAAATAATTGGACTGGTAAGTGTTTAATATCGTCCCAAATTTCCTGTACAGGTATGTCCAACCTGTGGTCTGTAGGCCACTTTCCCTCTTTTAAAAATACTATAATAACAAATATAAAAGGTAAAAGGAGTTATGTTGCTTACATAAATTATCTGTATATTTTATGTGTATACCGAGACAATTCCTCTTCCTCTTAACTCATTGTGGCCCAGGCAGGTCAAAAGATTAGATGCCTACAGGCATAAGCATTCTTCATTCCTCTTTTTTTGTTTTTCTCTTTGTGCTTTCAAATAAGCCATTTTCAGGCTCTCTTTTTTCATTTATTTTGTCCTGCTTGTGATGCCTTATATCACATTTTTATTATCATTGCATGTATTTTCTGAAGAATTTGATTTTTAAAAAATTGCTCTTATCTCTTTAAGTTTCTTGGTTAGAGTATTGAAACATTTTTTTGTTTCCTTCAGTCTCACTGAGTTTCCTTAAAAGAGCTGTTTTAAATTCTCTGTGAGATCTCCCATACTGATTATCATCTAGTGTTAGTTTCTGGCACCTTGTTTTGAGTATTAGGTGAGGTTATGGTTTCCTGAAAGCTCTACATGCTTATTGGCACGAAATGTCATCTGGGCATTGAAGGATTAGGTGTTTATCTCAGCCTTCCTAATATAGCTATTTGTGCATTTTTCCAGAAATTCTAAGTTGGCTGCTTGCTTTTTCTAAGTCACTTCTAATATTTCAGCACTGGATGGCACATAGGTCTACATTTACTGGAAGGTGGCTATCGGTGTGTTAGTACTTCCATACTAGAGGGCACTCTAAGCCAGGTTTGTCCCAAACATACTGTTGATGTATTGTTTAGAAGAAACAAAGAGGATTCCTAGAAAGAGTATCTGTTTTCACAAGCCTCTCCCTGGGGCCAGGGTAGGCCCACATGCCCAGAAGCCTCGTCAGGTCTTGGGCCTGTGTGTGGTCAGGCATTGTGGAATTCTGCCTGGGTCTGTGTAGAGTCACCTTAGATGGCCATCCATAGAGTCCTGTGTCAGCCTATGGTCACAAATGCTGCCAAGCTCTATCATACCTTGAGCCCACGGCCCATTAACGTGGTTAGGAACAAGACCCACATTACTACGAGTTGCCTGTTGCTGAGTTGGACTCATGGTCATGCTGAAACCAGTCATCCCTAATATTATATGGAGTAGTAGACTGACAGACTGGGATTGTGTGTCTTCTCTGGGCACTGGGGCTATTCTGGAGGCTCTTTCCACAGGCTGTTCTGGGGATGAGGGTTGTGATCTGTCCAGTGTTGTTTTACTAACCTAGCACTAAGTTTTAGGGCAAAATCTTGTGTTTCTTACTCCTATCCCACTCCCAATGAACAGGATCTTGTACCACTTCTTACTGCCCAAGGTTGCGGTATTGTTGGTGAATGCAGATCCTTGGTCACTTAGGCTGATGCTAAGCTGGGGTACCACTGAGTCTCACAGCCGCAAGGCCTACTGAGTCAGAAAGAGGGCAGATGTGCCCCAGGCCTACTTCAAGGCTGGAAATGATGGTGTAGAGGCTCTGACTGTGAGGTCTGGCCTGAAAATGGGACCTTCTGTTCCTGCTGATTCCTTGGTCTTGCCATGGTGGGCTTGCCACTGGGCTCCGAAACAAAGCCCTGTGCCAGCTTTGGGGGAATTTTGTTCCTCACTGCGCCACCTAAGATCAGAGGATGGGTGATGCAAACAGCTGCCTGGCTGAACACGGTTCCAGTAACTCAGTCCATGTGCATTGGCTTGGTGGTAGGGGTCATGGGGCTTCGCCAACTGGGTTCACCGTGGCAAACCTGGTAATATATTCCAAGTCTAAAATGTGGGCATAATACTCTCTCCCTCTCCTGAGGAGGAGATGTCTCTTTCCATGTGACTGCTTGGAGTTGAGAGATGGGTGACAGGTGCGACTCTTTCCTTTTTGCCTTCTTCACTACATCTTTTCATTATGTTATAATAAATACAGGCACTGTGATCTCTCACCTGATTTCCTTATCTCCTGTGAAGGTTAATTTGGTCTGAGAATAACTGTTCAACTTGGTGTGTCTTCAGGGAGAAGATCACTAGAGGATCTTGGCCACCATCTTGCTCTGCATGTTCCTTAATTAAATCTTAAAGGGTGATTAGTAAAAGAGAGTGGCAAGAGTATCTTAATTAGCTAGTAGAGAAAGTATGATAAAAGAAAAATGAAGGGGAACACAATTTGTTGTGTTTAGTAGTATAAAGTATAAGATGTGGAAGGAATAGTCAATTAGATGAAGGCTTTGTATAAAATAATAAAATGCTGATACCTAATTTCTTTGGAGGGAACATGAAGTTACGGAAGACTTATGAGTACTATACAAGCAGCTTCAGGTCCCTCAAAATCTGTTTTCTTCTTATCAGCAGGGTAGGAGGCAGGGAGACTAGTTAGAAGGTGATTATAATAAGTTAGGGATGAAAGCAGAGATGAAACATGGAACAGATTTAATGGAACAGAGATAATTCGGGAGCAAAATTATTGGAGTTGGTAATTAAAGTATTTATGGACTAAAGTAGTATGGCAGTTTCTAGTTGCCTAATATCCAATTTTTCTTTCATTATTGGTAATAGATTCCCAGAAGTTGATTTGGGCTGACAGTGCATTTATACTTAGTAAGACTATGTTTACCATTATCTCTGTAGATTGAGGCATTTTGAATAAGTTTTTAATAATAAGATTCTTTAAAGGAGCTGATGTGGGTGGGAGATGTGCTCTTGTGCTTTCAGCCCTTTCCTGCTGCCTTAAAGCTGACATAATGGCTAGGATCTGAGTGGCCCACTCAGATCATGAGGTGACCTTGAGAATGCAGATCATGAACTGGAATGATGGAGCATTGAAGTGAAAGGAACTGATGTCCCTAATCATTCCATGTCATCTGTACTAGCCTTAAGATTTCATGTTATTTGTGGTTCCTTTACTTGCAGCCTCAGCATCATGTGGGAACTTGCTAGAAATGCATCTTCTTGGCTGTGCTCCACATATACTAATCAGAATCTCTTGGGAGTGGAGTCTGGCAGCCTGTTTTAACAAGACCTTTAAGTCATTCTGCTGAATACTAAAGGGAACCATTGGGAGGGAGGGACGGCAAAAGGTTGATTAAGGGGCATTAAGTTATGGGTGGGAGAAAGAAGTTCTGGTGTTCTATTATATAGTAGGATGGCTACAGATAATGTTATACTAGTTAGATTTTTAAAAGTAGCTATAAGAAAGGTTTTGAATGTTTTCACTATAAAAAATGATAAATGAGATAAATTCATCCTGATTTGAACACAACGAAATAGGGTATACATCTGTCAAAACAGCATATGGTACCTCATACATATGTACTATTTTTTATGTATCAGTTAAAAAGAAGGGAACCATTGCCATATATTCAAGCCATTGCTAATTTTTACATTTTCTGTGTTACAAAACTTACTTTTAGTTGCTTCAGTATTAAAGGCACAGCATATAGATTTAAAGCAAACTTGGATAGTTAAAGGGAGCAAGGATAGACCACTTTATTTACACTCAGTGTTTAAAATATAGGATTATACCAGCATTTCCTAAGTGTGTTCTGTTGAACACTAGTTCTTTGGGATACTCAGCACAAAAATGAATTCTGTGACTAGTTGTTCATGACATAATGAATACTAAATTGGAGATTGACCATGCATATTATTTAGTAAGGTTCTAAAAAGTTCTGTAGGAGAGAACTTGTTTAGTTTTATTTAGGCCAGTGTTTGCCAAAACAGTGACATCCCTCAGTATTAATTCACTGAACATTGATTGTCTTCAACAAAAAGAGGTATAACTACAAATTCTGAGTTGAGGGGAGAAATCTGATATCAAAAGCTGCCACATTATATTGTTTAAAACTTCTTGTTTTGAACAAACAACAAAAAAGACTGAAGACCTGCAATGAAACAGGAAGTTATGGTCTGAAAGATGCAAGAAAAATAAAGCAGTCAATAAAAACTGTCCCCAAGGAAGTCTAGATGTTGAACTTGGTAACACAAAGACTGTATAACTATTATACATATGTTTAAAGAATGAAAGAAAACCATATTTAAGGTGTTATAGAAAAGCGTAGAACAATGTTTCACCAAATGGAGAATCAAATAAGGAGATAGTATTGTAAGAAAGAACCAAATAGAAATTATAGAGGTGAAAAGTACAATAATTTAAATAAAACATTTATTATAGGACTCAATAGCATATGGAAAAAAAATGGTGATCATAAAGATAGGTCAGTTGGAATTGTCTAGTCTGAGGAACAGAAAGAAAATTAAGAAAACTTGACAGGTGCTAAGAAGTTTCTCGAATACCATGAAGCATACCAGTAGCATAAAGAATTCCAGAAAGGAGAGAAAGGAGCAGAAAAGATATTTGGAGAAACAATGGATAAAAAATCTCCAAATCTGATGAACATGAATCTGCATATGTAAGAAGCTCAATGAACTGCAAGTAGGATAAATTCAGAGCGTTATATTCAGAGATCCACAAGTAGACACATCACAGTCAAATTACTGAAAGTCAAAAGCTAATCATGAAAGTAGCTCAAGAAATGGTTCGTTGCATACAAGTCATCCACAATAATATTAATAGCTGGTTTTTCATCAGACAAGGGGTGTGATATCAGCAAGATGATAGGATAGGTCTTTCCAGTCTTCTCACGGTAACATCAATTTAAACAACTATTTACATGTGAAAATAACTTTGCAGGAGCTATGAAATCTGTGGGAGAGAAAATAGCACTTGGACATAGCATAGAAATAAAGGATACAATGAAAAGAGTAGGAAGAAAAACTTCCCTTTATTTATGCAGCCCCTCCCCCAAGTCTAAACAGCACAGCATGGGAAGAGTTATCCTTGGCATAGAGGATTGAATGTACAGAGATTAAGCTTGATCTGATCGCAGTCATCTTGAGTTGTAACTGCCATGATTGTCCATGACTAACCTTGGTCAGAATGGTATGTGTTGCTTTACAACTGGACCCTGGTACTGTCAATGCCAGGAATGTGCCTGACATCTTGGATACTAGCTTGAGATAAACCAGGTACATTTTGGGTTGGTTGAAGTCACTCTTGACCACTTATAAGCCTACTGGTGTTGCCGCCATCCTTGACTATGCTTCTGTAAGTCTGCACTTGTGCAGTCTTTGATCTGTTTGCCTTTTTATTTAGTCTCACAACAACTTGTGGCAGTTCATATGCACTTTTTTTTGAACAGAGAAGGAAACACCAGGCTCTGCTGTAGACCCCAGCACCAGACTTCTGGGCTGAGTCCTGTGGTCCTAGAATTCAGGCCCTTTGCAGTTCTGGGTTGGAATCTATGACTACAAGGCCTCAGGCTTTCCCCAGAGCCAGCTAGCCACAGTGGCCCTAGGCCAGCCAATAGTACAGACTTATGCTCCAAGCATGCCTGAGATTCCAGGCCAGCCCCAGAACCAGGTTATACTGTGGACCTGGATTACAGGCCAGGATTTCAAAACCAGGGTTCCAGACTACCATACCACCACCAAGGTAGCTCTGGCCCTGGACTATGCTGGCTGCTGTGGACTCAGGTTCTAGACCAGTCCCAGAGGTCAGCTTTTATGGTCCACACTCTGATAGAACCAGAATTTGGGATCACTCCACAATACTCTGTTACTGGGTCGGCTCCCACAGTCCCAGGCTGTAGGAACCTGAGGATCCAGGTTCCAGACCTGTATCTGTGGACCCAGCCTATATACTTGCCTTAATGCTAGGCTGGCCCCTGTGGCCCCAAGCACCAGACTGGCACCTGCAAATCCCAGACTCCTGGTACGTCTGAGGTCCAACCAGCTCCAGAAGGCTAAGGCTCCAGTGTGGTACTTGTGGCCACATGATTCAGGCCTGCACTGGTACTAAATTGACTGCTTCAGCCCGAGACTCCAGGCTAGCACCTGCAGACCGTGATCCAGAAGACCCAGTGTCCAAGCCTGCCCCAGTAGATTCAGTGCCCCAAATAGATTAAATAGGTCTCATGGAGACAATCAAATTCTCAAAAATCAAGAGAAAGAATCCAGCGTAGCAAGAGAAGAGCAACTCATCACATGCAAGGGAACCTCCATGACTATCAGCAGGAACCCTGCAGGCCAGGAGTAAGTGGATAGTGTATACAAAATACTAAAAGGAAAAACAAACCACACAAAAAAATCTGTCCTGCTAAGAATGCTATAGCAAGCAAGGCTATCCTTCAGAAGTATAGGAGAGAGAAGGTGCTTGCTTCAGCAGCACATACACTAAAATAGGAGAGAGAAGAATTTTTCAGCTGAAAGCTGTAGTACTAAATCACCAATAGATCTAAGAAACACTAAAGGGAATTATTTAAATTGAAATGAAAGAATGCTAAGAGCTTGAAAATACAAGAGTGTACATGAGTACACATCGAATTGTCTCTCTGATACGAGAAATCATAACTGTAAATAAGGACAAAGAGGTGTAATAGATATTATATAAAAGGAAGATAATATACAAAGGAGAGGAGTACTAGAAAGAAAGAAGGGGAAAAGCAGAAAGGCAACAAAGGAAAGAAAAGGGAAAGGGAAAATATGGAAAATTAAGAATAAACCTGCTGTAAATAGGGAGGGAGGGAACAGAGGGGAG
>PVJO010008789.1:0-10114 GCA_004026905.1 Hystrix cristata
AGCAGAATGATTCAAAATGTGAGTTTGGCCATAAAGGAAGCTCTGGGTAAAGTTGCAGTCTGCAAAGATGGACTAGAGGAGAGATTGGTTGCTGAAAGGACTAGCAAGAAAAAGCCATATATTTCAGAAGAAGACAACAGAAAAGATGGCCCAAGGATATCACAGGAAACAGCAGGACTCCAGCTTTGCAGCCTCAGAGTTGGAAAGGTGAAACACTGCTTTGAAAAGAAAGCCCCAGAGCACCTCATCCCAGAATGGGAAGTTGTTCCTTGGGATTTGGTTCAGAGTACTCAGCGATCCAGGCACACAACCCCTACAGCCAAGAGAGAAGGAAGCCTGACTTCTGTCCCTGGTGTCATCCATGTGGCCCTGGTTTTAGGTGCATGCAGAGTGCAAGAGTTGGGGGTCAGGAAGGCTTCCAACCAGATTTCAGAAGAAGGCCTGGGAGGCCAGGCAGTGTATCTGTGGGAGGGCAGTGTATGAAGTTGTGAGTGTGAAGCCAAAGGTGCAGTGGAGACCCCAGAAGTTTGGAGAAGCCAGGAACGTGGACCATCTGAGGAAAACTGCAAGGAGGAAGCAGAGCTAGCCCAAGAGAGAAGCCGTGGGAGCTACCACCACCAGAAGCGCCATAGGGATGGAGGCACCCAAGCCCTTTGGCGGTCAGACTTCACCACAGATGGCCTCTGATGCTGCACAAGGAACCACAGAACTTAGTGTTTGCCCTGCTGGATTTCAGATTGCTTTGGTTCCACTCCCTTTTATACCTTTTGGAATGGAAATGTTTATTTTGTGCCATTGTATGTTGGAACTGTTCAATATTCTTTTCATTTGTACAGAGGCTCACAGATAGGAGTTTGCCTTAAATCTCAGAGACGACTTGAGACTTTGACTTTTCAGCAATGCTGAAACTGTTAGGACTTTGGCAACTCTTGGAGATGGACTAAATGCTTTTTGAATAAAAAGATGTACATGAGTTTTTGGGGTGCCAGGGGTGGAATGTTATGGTTATGTCTAGATGTCCCCTCCAAAGCCTCATGTGGTCATAGGTGGGGTATTTTCACAGGTGGCTGAATCTACAGTGTGTGATTACTAAATTAGTCCACTGATTGGTTTGGCATAATTCTGCTGGGATCAAGGATGTGATACTAGGATTAAGGGTGGGAATGCTATCCACCCTAACAGCAGGTAGTTTGGATAAGATATAAGGAGGGAGAGAAGGAGGCTTGTCTATTCTTTTGCTTGCACCCCTTGATTACCTTGCTGCTTTCTGCCTGTCTGCCATGCCACCCTGCCTTGGACCCAGCTGATTGTGGACTGAAACCTCTACAAACTGTGAGCTAAATAAGTCTTTCTTCCACTAACTTTGGGTGTTGGGTATTTTGTCTCAGCAATGACAGAAAAGTAACTAAGACACTAGCTTTTACTTTTTGAGACATGTTCTCAAGAAATTGCCCAGGCTGGGCTCAATATCACACTCCTCCTGCATTAGCCTCTTGAGCCCAGGCCATAAATTACCTTAAATGCTAAATTAAAAAAATTTTTTTTTAAAATGTCTATGATGGTTACAGGAAAGATATACCAAATTTTAAGAGATAAATTTGGGGTGGTAGTTTTTTGAATTTTCTGCAATGTATATGTATTATTTTTGTATATCACCCACTTTAATACTAAAACAGTGCTTGAAACACAGCATCATCTCATCCAAGATAGCCACTAACAGTTTAAAATTCACTCTGCTTATGCTGGCCTTAGTGAATGAGCCCATCTCAATGACTAAACACTCAAATGTTAATGAAGAAATATAGTCCTGTCTTCATACTTACTCTAATAAAAAATTTTAAAAATTCAGCACTATCCAAAGTATCAGAGGAGATTCCTTTTTGAATCCTTTCATTGTGAACAACTTAGAAAAGCAACCAAACAGATATCTTTATGATATAGTCTTATCTCTGTTAAAGAATCTTGTAATAGATCCTGGGGCAGAACAGTAGGACTGCCACATAGCATCTCATGTAGAACAGTTCTTAACTGTCCCCTTTTCTGTTGCTGTGCTAGTAAGGTATCCATTATGGCCAAAGTCAGTGCTTTCAAGCCTGGGATAAATAAGAAATGCTTATTCCTTGCTTTTTCTATGCAATCAACTTGGATGGAAAAACTTATGCTCCCCCATGATTTAAAATAAATGGAAAGAAGCAGTGAGTATAATAGTTAAGATTGGGATTTAGAGCTACTGATGCAAATCCTGGCTCAGCCACTGAGCAAATGAGGACTGATCTGTCAACTGCATGAATATGTATCAGATGAAGTTCTTACCACAGCACCTGGCTGATGTTACACTGTTAATATGTGATGATTCTTATTAAAGATATAGCTTGGACTTACCTCACTTATTTTTGTCTGTAATAGTGATGTGAAGGTATTCTATGGGAAAAGAGTATTGTAGCACTGGGTGGGTAATATATACATCGTCATTCTGCATTCACTACTTTGGTTACCATCTTGGAAACTTTAAGATGCTTCCTTATGTGCTAGATATTTTACTATTGAGGGCGTACAAATCTGCTCCTGCCCCCAAAACAATAAAACAAGAGCAAGGAACAATGTTTGGGGGAAAAAAATGCTTATTTGATGAATGATGACATTTCAGAGGTAGGTTTGTTTTAAACCCAGATACAGATAAGTGGAATTCATTATGAAAGACATAGTTACAAAACTATTAGTACATAATGATCTATATAGCATTTTATGAAAAAACCAGGACCTAGAAAGATTTTGATTTCCCAAGGCCACATTAAACAGAACCCAGGATTCCTGGGCTAGTGTTTTTCTAAGAACCCTGAGTCCTTGCCAACAGGTCCTGAGAGAACCATGACAGTTCACCTCATGGCATGGCCACACCAGTCAAAGGGGACAGAGTGGTCAGTGCACCTTCCTAATCACTGTGCTCTCTTTCCCTGTCTGAAATGTGGTCACCATTGTCCTGGGCACACTGAGTGTTAGGAGCTCCTGACTCTTCAGTTGCTTCTAGTGGCCCCAGTGCAGTGTATGTGCTTGACAAGAGTAAGCTTTGTTTGGCACCTGTATTTTTTTATGATTGTAATACCTATGTTTACATAATTTAAGTAAATAGTACACATCCACTCTACTAAATATGGTAAAGAAAATAAAAAAATCTGATTTTATGGCTAGGGCTGTAGCTCAGTGATAGAGCACTTGTGTAACATGTGCAGGGCTCTGGGTTTAGTCCCTGGCATTGTGGAGGGAAATCTGGTTCTATTATCATACTGCCTCTAAAGTATATTAGGTTTTCACTTTACTGCAAAGAAAGAAAAGAAAAAAAAAGCCAACTTTAAATGAGGATTCATACACTCCTAACACTGTGGGTGCAAACTACAGAGCAAACAGAATGTGCAGCAAAAAAACTGTATTTTAAGCTTTTTTTTAAACCACTTCTCTAGAAAAGGGCTTGATGGATGGTTTTTAAAATGGAGAAACAGTATTTTTCATGAAGTTTAATGAAATAGTCACATTGGCAATTTTTTGTTGTATTTTATAACTTTACTTAGTTTGACTCTAGAAAGGGTATTATCTGTGTATTTTTGTGTGCGAATTCAGAGTTGGCAGTTCTGTCATGAGATTAACTTGTCCTTTATCCTTTATTTCTGCACCTTAAAGTCCTGGACCTCAGCTGAGTGTCATGGCACACGCTTGTAATCTTAGCACTCTGGGAAGCTAGAGAGGAGGCTCACAAGTTTGAGCCTGAAGTAGGCACTTGGCAATTCAGAAAGAACCTATTTAATTTTAAATAAAAAAATAAAATGGCTGGGGATTTAGCTCAGTGCTCGGCTCCCAGTCCCATAGAGGGGGAGGTACTCCTCCCCACCAGAGTCACCACACATGGTGTATTCTGAGACACTTGATGAAAAGACATTTCCTAAAGAGGTCTGTAGCTTAATATCTAATATAAAATTTAAGGCACATAACTATTAAAAATCATGTTGTAGAAAAATATCAGTGGAATAAGGAAATATTCCACATTTTAAAATCCTGGCCATAAAATGACTATTTTTCATATCATAACACAATAGTATTGGAGTATAGAAGTACAAGGTCATCTGTCCTTTAAAATATTAATAGTGACTACATGATCTGTCTTTGTGCTTTTGTGTATTTTTTTCCCTAAATGAACAGTACTACTTTTTTAAACAGAGAAGTAGAGCCAGGCATGGTGGCACATGCCTGTAGTCCCAGCACTTAGGAAGCTGAGGCAGGAGGATCACTGCAAGTTGGAGACCAGTCTGAACTGCTACATAGCGAGACCCTGTCTCAAAAGCAACAACAGAACAAAAAAAACCCACAAAAATAACTGATGTTTGTTGTATATAACTGTGGTATACTTAAACTTTCTTATTACTGATGACAGTGTGTTCACGTAAAACCCCAGGAAAATCAGTGCTTTAGACTATAACTAATACTTTTCATATAGGAGGGACATTATTATTTCCATCCAACCTTCAGCTTTGTAAGTTTGAAAATAATGTCTGATGCCCTCTTGTGGCACACACACACACACACACACACACACACACACGGTCATTTATTCCTTTTCTTTGACATCAGGTATAAACCAAGAGAATATAAAAATTTTGTGTTTTATTGTTTCCTACATGATAAAAAATGTTCACACGCTATTAACAGTTTAAGTGTAACCACTACTGACAGTGTAAGAACAGTAACTGCAACCCTCTACCTCCTAAAAGCATGTGTCCTGGAGTCCTGGTGCTTGGGTTTAAGGCCTGATAAGAGTCCCTGGGGCAATGTACTTTAGTACTGAATTTCCTCATTTGTAATGTAAAGATACACTAGAATATACATAGGCTTGTCACATAGCACAGTTCTTAGTTCCCCTTTGTGCTAGGTAAAATGCTTAATACACCTGTATGTATTTATATTGTAATATTGTCCTGTGATAATCTAGGTGAGTTCTATTGTCATTTTTATATTCATTTGCAGCCCTCATACACCTTATATAAATAAAATGTATTGAACATTTGATACTTGCCAAACACTCCCAGTATCACCTCATTTGATTTTAAATAATTTTTATTATCATCTTCACCTTTTACACCTGTTGCCACTCCTAACAGAAAATGTCATAGCCATCATACAGATTGATCTTTCATTGGCTCCATACACAATATGAATGAAATACAACCTTTCATTATTGAAAAAATGCAACAAAGTATTTCTGAATATCAACTTTTCCCTGTTTGTGGAAGTACTTTGTTAGGGTATTAGCAGTGAGGTGTAATATTTTTATTTGCTAAAAATAAATCCACTGTGTTTAAGTGCTTTTTACTTTTTGTTTGTCTAAGTGCTTTTAAATAATTTTTTTACCCCTCTAGTTAAAGTTATAATGCTCACTATAAAAATCTAGAAGTTAAAATGACAGTGTAAAAAATAAAAGTGTCTAGCCTTTTCTCCTTTCTCCTGCCCGAGGACGTTAACTACAAAGAACTGAGTATTAATTTTTTAAACAATATAGACACCATTCAAGAAATAACATTTTAATTTCCCCAGTTTCCAATAGTTTGTTCTCTATCATTACAGATTGATCTAACTTTTTTATGGCTACATGATATTTTCCACATATTTCCTTGAGTAAATGTTCACATTTTGTTATCTCTTGGTGGTTGGGTTTTTTTCCTTTTCCTTTTTTTTTTTTGAGGCAGGGTCTCCCTATGTAGTTCAGCCTGGCCTTGCTCTCACTATGTAGCCCAGGTGATCCTCCTTGCCTCCACCTCCTAAGTGTTGGGATTACACCAACATGTGGTGCCACCAGGCCCAGCAGGTTAATTTTTTTAATCCAAAGAAATTTTCAACAAACAGTTTTACATAATGACCCCTTTATTTGAATATTGCTGTAGATAAATTTGCAGAAAATACAGTTCCTTGGTCAAAAGATATACATCTCAAAAAGGTATAAAGAGGGCTCAGAGGTTTAGCTCAATGGTAGAGTGCTTGCCTAGCAAGTGCAGGGCTAAATTTGATCCCGAGCACCCCACCCCAAAAAAAGTATAAATGCCCTTCAAAAAGGTTATATACTTTTAAATCTCTGTTAAGAAAGTAATTTGCTTCCCCCATACTCTTACCAATAATATACATTATTATGCTTTTAATTAAATTTTTCACTAATACATAAAAACTATATATATTTGTAGGGTACCATGTGATGTTTTGATACATGTATACATTGTGTAATGTTTAAACAAGGGGCATTATTAATCTTATGGTCATCAAGAAAAATCTACATGTATTAATTACTAGTGAGACTGATACACTTAATGGTCATGACACTAACATGTTATGTACAGAAATGACACCTTAAAAATCTAACATGGATATACTTTTTGCCTGTACTCTTTGTAAGTTTTTTGTAAGTATGTGTGTATACATAAAACATGGTAGTTTTTTAGCCATACTATAGTTACTGAAATCCTAACAGTTGCTATAAAATTTAAGGAACATTTTCCCATAATTATGATAACTTTTATGAAATTTCTAGAGTTAGCTATTCCTTTTTTGAAGGTAGAAACAAACTTGACCCTTTTATTTGTTTTGGTTGTGTAGTTTATGATTCCATAAACATCAAACCACCCTAATTTCAGTGATGCATCTGCAAAAAGCCCTAGTGCTCTTGGTAAAGATTAAATAGGTTTCCATTTTGGTTCTTACATTATCCTTAAATTTGTGTGAAAGACGAAGAAAGAAATCAGGAAGATAGCCTAATGCTATTAAATTGGGAAATAGGTTATAGTTTCTGAATGAAGTACATTTTATAAAATTTATGCTTGTGTGTCAACCTGTATGAGTCAGTGCCATGATGCTCCATCTATAATGAAGGAATACTGTTGTGATTCCCTACAGCAGTATTAACTGGTTCACCCACTAGACTATAAATTCCAGAGGTATATAGAAAAATTTGGCACAGGAATATTAACATTGTATACCATGTTAAAATCACCAAATATTTGATAACTAAGAAAGTTAGACTGTGATAACCTTGCACATTAGTATTAATTCTGTGTGATCTTTCCTCTTGACCAATAATTGGTAGTTTGCTTTCTTATCACAATTCTTGTCTACTGGGTTGTATTGTGTTTTGTCATTTGATGTATAGTCCAAGCAAATAATATAGCTACAAGTTAGTCCTCTTTTCAGAAATATCTGAATAGTTCTTAACAATTAACTCTGGCTAATATACTTTGCTGTCCTGTTTTCTCATTCACTTAATCTTTCCAGTTTGCTTTTTTCAAATATTGCTCTGATACTGAACTTCTCACAAGTTTCAAGATTTGGTAGATTTTATAATTAACAAAATGAATTTCATGGAGCACAAGATTTTTAAAAAGCCTAGCATATTTGCACATCAGGGCATTAACTGCTTAACTTTCTGTGATCCTGGACATTTTTAACTTATCTGAGAGTCCTTATCCAACTGGGATAATAATGGTAATCTACCTCATGGGGTTATTATGAGAATTAAATAAATTACTGGCACATACACTGAAAACAAACTGTTTACAATTACCTGACAAATGGATAGAATGGCTACTTTGCAAGGTAAAATATACATGGTGGGTGTAAGTTTTTCTCCCTCTTCTCAATCATCAAATCACAAAAAAACCTGATAGCTGAGTAGAAGTCAACATAAATGCTTTATTATCTCAGTCTGAAATCTGTTTAATGTTAAATACCATGAGATAAATATTACACTTAAAAACCAGAAATAAGCACTTTAGTATTTAGTAGTAGAACTAAGAATTTGTTTTTCAAACATCCATGTCCAAGTGTAACCTCTAAAACTTAGGGTGTTGAAATCATACCTACAAATATAAAATCAAATGGAGAATTAAATTATCTTTAAGATGGTATGGTAGTACATACCTGTGAGCCCAGCACTCGGAGGCTGAGTGGGAAGGTCGAGTCAGAAGGATTGGAGTTTGGAGCCAGCCAGGACTACAGTGAGGCCCTGTCCCAAAAAGAACCAAAACCAAAGCCATTATGTACATTATTCTCATAAACAATGCTTCAAACAGCCTGGTGGGTTAAGCTGGAATTATGTAGCCATATTTTGTCTTCATTTAGTGAAGTCCTGGAGTTGTCTAAGAAAAATACCGAGTCCTAGTTCCCATTAAGAAAGGTTTTGGCAAATTTTTGTACCCCATGCTTACTAGAATTTAAGATCTAACTGCTGAGTGACCGATGAATTTCATTAGAAACAGACAGGAAAAGCCCTATTGATGAAAGCTTTACATAGTATTTTTTTATTGAAGTAAACTTTAGAATAAGTGAGAAGATGGATAGTCAATAGAGTAGTCTTCTTCAGGTATCAAATTTAAAATTAGCATTTATCCCCAGGGATCCTGTCATTTAATTGTCAGCAGTAATGAAAAAGATTTAAGAGATTCTGCCATAGAAGAATGCTCTGGTTATTAGGTGTATGTCAAAAATACTTCCCTTCTTTGTAGTGGCTATTACGCTGCTGATTTTCCCAACAAGGCTTATACAGTAGTATCTGCAACACAAGCAGATTAACAGAACAAATGCTATCTCCTAAATTTGTGATATAAATACTTGAAAACTTCCCAACTTTACACCAATTTGCCTGTAAGTCTTATCACTATAGAACTCCAGGACCTGTAAGGTAACAGTGCAATGAATGACAGTTAAACTTGTTTTTCAATCTTAAAATTCCCTTGTGATGATGGTTCCTGCTAAAAAAAAAGGTTTAAGGGAAAAAAGTGGTTATTATGGTTTAGAAAAATGTTAAGGTTGTATATAGCTTAATAGTACAGTATAATAACATTAAAACTACAAGTCCTTATGGTTTAAAAAAATGAAACCCCCCTGCTCAGGGTTGGAGATTTAGCTCAGTGGTAGAGTACTTACCTAGCCAACATCCTGCCAATAAAAAGAATCCTCCCTCCAAATAAATTTCCTGATACTACAAACACTATAAACTTCACTGTAAATGCTGGCTTCATACTTGCACACCACTGAACTGTAACTATACCTTTGTGAATTTTTTTTGCCCTTTTCTGTGTGCTACACTTCAATAGTACTTTTTTAAAAAATGACAGGCATTTTTTGGAATAGTCAAGGCCATCCAGTGAGGTATTAGTAAGTTGTGGATTTCTTGAAAAATAGAACAATTTAAGACAAAAAATTTAAGGATGAGGATGATGGGGAAAGTATTGCTATCTTAATTTTTTAAAAACGTACCTTTGGAAAAAATAGCCAAACTCTTAACATTTCTTTTTTTCTTTTTGTAGTTCAAATACACTTACAAGACTGATGGGATTACAGTGGTATAAATGTGAAGGACTTCGAAGAATGTGAAGTACTGTACAATTTGACTTTAATTTATACCTCTAGCAAAGACTGAAGTGTTTTTTTTGAGAAAAGCACAAGATTAGAGTGGTTGACCATTTCTGCTTTATGTAATGGTGTAAGACACGTAAGTCAGATGTGTGTCAAATTACAACGGGCCAAATTCTTGGTTAGAAAAATCGTATACGGTGACTTTGATAGTAAAAAGATATTTTATCATATCTATATTTTCAGTTGGCTGTACCAAATTTTAGACTTTTATATGCATATTCTGGTATGGGGCCTTTGGGGAAGGTATGGTTAATAAAGTTGATTTTTTTAAAAAATGAAACTTTGGAATTCTTTTCTTTGCTAAGTACTCAAGTATGAGATAAAATATCCCTTCTGCTTTTTCATTTTTATGCACAGAACAAAAACACACATTGTCATGCCTCAAACTACTTTTTATTTGCAACTACATGATTTCACACAATTTTTCTAAACAATGACAACATAAAATATTTCTTTGTATTATAAATAACTTACATACTCTCCATAAAGTAAATGCTCAAAGGTGCTAAAACAGATCACTCACTCCTACAGTGTTTTTGTATCCAACAGAGTTGATGCACAATATATAAATACTCAAGTCCAATATTAAAAACTCAGGCACTTGACTAATAAAGTTTCTCAAACTATATCAATGTATCTAAAGTGCATATATATATATATATATATTTTT
>PVJO010008789.1:10214-62075 GCA_004026905.1 Hystrix cristata
GTCACTGGAATTGAGCGGTATGTTTTATTCTTCCTTCCCTGATTTGGATAACCAAATGGAACAGGAGGAGGGTAGTGACTGTGATGACCATTTCCTCGGTACATTCCTGGCTTTTTTCTGGGCAAAGGATGCCACACTGGAAGAGGTGGGAATATCAGTTCTGAAATCTGTAGGGAAGAGAAAACGTTAATTCAAATGAAAAATTAGTCATAGGTTCAGTAAAGACTAGGTGACCTTCTAGATTTCTCATTAAAGACAAAACCACCCACAATCTTCTAAAAGTAGGTCTAAGAGACATTTCTATGGTTAAATCTAAATATTTAAAAAAGCCTCATTAATAACAGCTTTTTGAGTGAACAACTAAAAAAAACTTAAATTTCAGACAACTCCAGCCAGAAAAGGTCAAAACATGGAATGAATGGAAACTTACGAGAACACACAGTGTTTTACACAGTGGTTTCCACTAAGCAAGGAGTTACTTAGAGAACTGTTAAACACAGTAACATTTATGCCTGGGTCCTGGGTCTACTGAACAACAAGCAAATTTTGACAAAGCCCCCAAGATCTTTCAGTTGTAGGCAGTTCAGCATTTGGGAACAAGTCTTAGATTATTCCCTGAGTCAGATAGGTACATCAAGCTCACATTATAAATGTTCTTATCAGCAGTTTTGGACCTCTCCACTCAGAATGCTCAACCTTTTGAGTTTCAGATTTCTCTGATGTCCTAATCTGTCCTTACAAATGTACATTTTTTTCAATTATTTATGTTCTGTACAGCATTATATTCATGTACTTGCAAATGAAAAAAGGGTAAATTAAAGTGTGACGTCCTTATTCAAATTAAACTACCCAATTGCCCTTCGCAGGCAACTGACACTGATCAATTTTCTGTACATATCTGAAGAGATTCTATGCATGTACCTTTGAGTACATGTACACACATTAAAAAAGTACATATACTATTCTGTACCCTACTGTTTTATTTGGCTGTACAGACATATATTTTCATTTTTCTTGATAAATACTTAGGATTAGGATTGCTGGCTATTAGGGTAGAGCATATTTACCTTTAAAAGTGCATTTTTGAAAGTGGTTGTACCATTTACATTCCCACTAGCAATTTATGTAGTCAAGTTGCTTCACATCCTTGCCAACATCTGGAGCTGTCAGCATTTTTAATTTGGAACAAGTAATGTTTCACTGTAGTTTTAATTTGCTTGACAACAAATGAGGTTAAACACCTTTCCATGTGCTATTAGGTTATTTATGCAACTTCTTTTGTACAATGTTTACTCACAACTTTTGTCTGTTATTTTAAATTAGGTTGTTTGTCTTTTGCTATCAATCTGTAGGAGTGACTTTTAATGTATATTCTGGAGACAAGTCCTTTATATGTAGTATTTTGTCCCGGTCTATGGTTTGCTTATTTGTCTTCTTAGTGGTTTCTTTTGATAAGCAAAGAGATTTAAAAAAAAGATTTTTAATTTTGACCAAGTTTAATTTATGAGAACTTTTTCCTTGTTAGTGTTTTTTGTGACCACTAGAAATCTTTTCCTTTATCAAGATATTATAGTTACTTCCTTATATTTTCTTTTAAGGCCATTGAGGGTTTACCTTTTATGTTTAGGTCAACGATCCTTACAGATAATTTTTTATGTATATGGTAGCAGGTACTAGTAGATATATTTTTCCCCTTTCTACATAGATTATCAACTGTTTCAGCACCAGTTCTTAAATACCATCCCCAGTGAATTGCTCCGGCATATCTGTGGTGGTGGGAGACCAACTATAAATTATATAGATTTATTTTGGACTTTCTATTATTACATTGATACATTTGTGTATCTTCAAACCATTCATAACTATAATATTTTATATTAGTGTCAGTCCTCCAATTAGATTCTCTTTTTCCAAAATTTTGAATTAGTTTGTCACTTTATGGGGAGAAGTGACAAACTAATTTTCACTCCTTAATTCATGGAGAGTTGACTCCAGGTATACTTTTCAGAAAAACTACAAAACGAGGACCCAAGCTAGGAACTTTTTGTCCAATAACCCCTTTTAAAGCTCTGGTAATACCAGATTTAAGATAAAAAGTAGACAGGCAGAAAAGATTAAAGTGGGACACCTATACATACTGGCTTTCTAGTATAAGAGCTTGGAACAGGACTGTTTCACTGCTGCAAAATATTTTGTTGAAGAGTATAATGGCAAGAAGAAATACTTTTCTAAAAAGGTATGTAAAGACACCTGATTTCCATGCCTTTCTCTTATTCTTTTGTGGTAGAGGAAAATAAATGCTATTTAATTTAAAAAGAAGACCTAAAAATTAAGGGGCAATTTATTTATAATGAGTTATTAGCAATCAATTTACTTTGGACCTTATCTTGCTTAACAAATAAAATTCTCAGGTAAAACTGCCACATACTTGAATGGATTACAGGAAATTCAATAAAGGTAATTCGTAGTATATAATTATCATACAGAGAAAAATGATGCCAAAATATTCATGGCAAAGGTTTTAAAAATGATCTTGAACTGCAAATGTTTACTTATCTACTTAGGGACTCTCTCTGGAAGGGTACCAAAATAAACAAACAAAACCCCTCATGATGAACACCTCCATCAATGGACACAGGACTACTGGTTACAAAGAAGGGAAAGGGAAAGAACAAGAAAGTGAAAGCCAAAGATATGCCCTGAAGTGTTAACACATACTACAAAAAAGTGGCAGGTTTTTAATAACATAAGGAATTTTAAATTATTAGGAATGTTTTATCATCATGACTTTTTGAAGTATACATTCTTTGAAATACCTTTATCTTAGTTATTGTGTAGTGAAGCAGACCTCTGATAAAGTGACTCATGATGCCACATTTCCTTAGTGTAGAAAAGGCAAGAAATGAGATTCAGAGTATGTAATCAGAAACTCTGGGCAACATGAGCAGAACTTGCCTGGAACACTCCAGCAAATCCTGCTAATGCCCTTTAATACAAGGCCATTTCATGGTTACCTGGTACACAGGGCTTGGGGTTGCAGTCAGTGAACTGGGTTTCATTTCTAATTCTTTACTTGTTTCTTCGTCTGAAGAAGAGGAGGATCCTGAATGATAATCAGAGGTGACCTTATCAAGGGCTCTGGTAACTTTCTTAGAGATATCATCCTTGTTCTCATCCTCATTTTCAAAGCTGGCAACAATGAATGCATTGTTTTTCTCTCCATACCTAAGTGTACATAAAAAATTTACAAATCTTTAAGTCACACCAACAAAGCAAGTACTAGATCCATAAATACAATTAAATAGGTCTGGACATGGCATCCAAGGTAATAAACCATGTCAGAACTGGATCCTATACATTTAATATCCTAACTCAGCTCCATGCCAGCAAATAGGCCATAATTTTCTACTTCTAGTCTATTTAAGTACAAATAAAAGTGATCATATTTTCTTTCTTTTCTCTTTTCAGCTGACTCCTAACAAGAATCATTTAAACCATAACCAAAAAATACGCTGGTTGTATGTTTGTATGTTACCAATGAAATCAACTAGATACTTTTTGGGGCTGGGGATTTAGCTCAGTGGTTAGAGGGCTTGCCTTGCAAGCACAAGGCCCTGAGTTTGATCCCCAGCACCAAAAAAAAAAAAAAAAAAAACAACAACAAAAAACAAACCCTAGACGTTTCTTATGAGATTTACATTTATCATGATTAAATTAAAAAGAGGTCTGTTTTATTGTATTCACACTGACAAAAATGAGAATTCAAGCAATTATTCAGGCTAGAAAAAAAGACTTCCCGAGGAAAAAAAATAGTACTGCTTGCCTCACAGAGATTTCCAGGATCACTGTTCACCTCTCACTTAAATTATTTTTTTTTAAAAGTAAAGTGAGCAAGCCTTTTTATCCTTCAAAAACATTGAAGGCTTGGTATAAAAAGAGTAATTGTTAATTAATAACCGGTAGTCCTGGGTGTTAGTTACTAAAAAACAAAAAGGAAAACAAATTCTGCAATGAGAGAAAACAGCATAATGAATAGTAAAACCAAGTTTTTATTCAAAAGGCAAAGGAAAAACCCCACAAATCTATCTAAATAGCTTGCACAATGTAAACAGTATGAAATAATTTCTAATAAGTGTTAGAACAAAGGAAATTGTTAAGCAGTTCTTACATAATATGTAATTTAAAGTTAGAAATGCAAAGTGATCCTAAGCTTGAAAAAAGATTAAAATAACTTTAAGTAGAAATGTCAAATGTTTGATTCAGTAGAAAATAAGGATTAACTGCTGTCATTTCAAGATACCTCTTGTTTCAAATTATTTTTGAAGCGCTGTTAACATCTCGTAAAGTAAAATGACTAACTGCTATAATCTCTGAAAGTTTATGTGGAAATCAAATATTGTCAAAAGTAAACACTATTTAAATCACTGTGCTGTCTTCCATTTCCATAGGCTGAGTGAGCCATAAATGCTAGCAATGTATCGTGTACAGGTCTTTTTTCTATCCTTTTCCAGTTTATCTCGCAAGTGGTATTGCTATAGTCTGCTGGGAAGAGCACTGGACTGATTTCTTGTTCTGGCTCTGCCACTACCTAGCTCTGCAAGGAGAGAAGGCAGGCTTTATTTCCTCTATGCTGGATGAGGAAGGTAGAGATGGCTGGATACCTATCAATCTTCAATAGCACTTCTTTTTTTTTTTTTTTGAGACCAGGTCTCACTATGTAGTTCAGGCTGGCCTTGAACTCACTATGTAGGCTCAGGCTTGCCTTGAATTTGCGGCGATCCCTCTGCCTCAGTTTCCTTAGTGCTGGGATTACAGGTGTGCACCAACATGCCAGGCCAAGTAGCAATTCTTAGTATAAAATGCCTGAGCAGCAGGATACATTGCTCACAGCACAGAACTCATGTCATATATGTAATTTCAAGTTTACTTAGCACAAGGTTTTAGCAATAAAAATTTATCCCCACCTCCATGCTTTAAAAATTTAGAAAAGTTTGACATAAAAGTTAACTTGCATATTAATAATAATAATAATGTTAACATTATGTTTAGCTGTATAATCAAGTTTTGCCATTAAGGAGTCAAAATTCAAGCAAAACAAAAAGGCACGAAGCCTGAAAAAGTCCCTGCCTTTGTAGAAATAGAAATACAAACCAAGGTTAGATATCCAATGATTGAAAGATCAGCCTTATTGACTCAGATTTCTTCCCTCATTCCCTCCCTTCCTCCTACCCTGCATACTGGCGATAGAACCCAGGGCCTCTACTCTGAGCTATACCCTCAACTTTTTTATTTCTTGAAACAGCATCTTGTTAAGTTGCCTGGGCTGGGATTGAATTTGGGATTTTCCTGCCTCAGGCACCACACGAGTCTTAACTCAGATTTCTTTGACAACCAATCAGGTTTTGCATTATTCCTTTTGTAGTACTGTGGTATGAGGGCTCCTTTTATGGTAAGCTAAGCTGCTGAACCTACCATGTAACACTGAAATGTGCAGTAATTCCTTTCAATTAGTAAAGGACAACTTATACGCTTTTTTTCCCCAAATAACACACTGATAAAACATCAAGGCTAATTTAGTTACTATGAAACGAATCAAGTTATCTACTCTTCTTTGTCCAAAAAAAGACTGCATAATTTTAGAAGCTATGAAATAAATTGAATAAATAATAGTCACAGCTGTTTGTGGAGTTTCTCATCGTGGAAAGATCTATTTAGTCTGTGTCCTCAAATATTTCACTAAGTAATAAAATTTCTAACTACATGGCATTCTTTGTACTCCCCTAACATTTTATCCTGACAGAGTAAGTGAAAACTATGAAGAATGTTCTCCCTGAGTGCTACTCTATTTCTTTTACAACCTTAGTTTCTAGTATACCAACAAGTTATTAAAGATTTAGATATTTGCTGTTGATATCTGCTACATCAGCATTGTTTTAATTTCCAGAAAATTTATCTTTCTAGTTTTGGTTCAAAATTATTTCTCAGTACTTCAATGTCTTCTCTTACATTATCGCCTTTACTCAATTGCTAACGCATCTTTCTTTCTAGAATTCTATTACTGAATGACTACCCTACATTCTGAAGGTGATTTCTGTTAGAAGAGGGAAAAAGAAATCACAGCCAATTTTCACAAAATTTTAATCATAAATAAAATTACTAGAAGGCTACTAATTGCAAACATTTTCTTGAAATTAACAAGATGAAAGCACAGTAGTGTTTTTCATTATATGGCACTATCAAGCAATAAAATATCCACTTAAAAAGAATGTCCAAATAACTAAAGCTTTAATCTTTTGGTGCCAAGACTTATTTTAAGCATTTAAAAAAAGCATGTCCAAAATGTTTAGCTAATTACCAGATTTCTTAAGTATCCTCAGATAAAAAAACTTTTCCCTGGGCTGAGGATTTAGCTCAGTGGGCAGAGTGTCTGCATCGCAAGCACAAGGGCCTGAGTTCAATCCCCGGTATCAAAACAAACAAACAAACAAAAAACCCAAAACAAACAAACAAACCACAAAAACCGAAACTTTTCCCTGATTTAGTTAGGTTACATTAAATACTAACTATTTAAGGTGTGATAATGTATTTGTGTCCACTTTTTAGCTTTTTCATTCTTGCCTCTCCATCAGACTTTATGGCATTTTTGTAGCTTTATGAACACTATGACCAACCTTCTTTCAAATGTTGTTTCTGATTTTTTATGGATTGAGAAATTATAGAGTCAATTTAAAAATTGTGTTAAAGAAGAGTCAGGTTCCACCAAAAAAAAAAAAAAAAAAAAAAAAAAAAAAAAAAAAAAGAAGAGTCAGGTTCCAAGTACAGGTCAAACAAAAAAGTTAGCAATTCAATGCAGTAACTTTGTGTATTTCTTGTAAACCGATGGCCTTTTGCAGGCATTCGGTAGCCAAAATCTCCCAAGTTGAGCACTAGTCTCAGGTGAGTCTTTAATTAGTCCTGGAGATAAAAATGTCTGCCCTTCTCAGATCTAAACTAGAGATGGCTTATTCTTCTTCCACCTAAGAAAAAAGTATCAGAGAATTTTCATCTCTATAAGACATTTATATCCTATACACCTAGTTTCCCAAAGCAAAAAGCTTATATCAATTGCTGACAAATTAGGTGGGTATTCTAGCTAAAATTTGGTAGAAGAATAATCATGTATTTTGGCAGTACATATCTTCACTTCCACCTTAACTGCTGAAGATAAGGTGAAAGGCTACGCAGCATTGAAAGCAGATTTCTTACAATCAATAGAAGTACTGCACCTCAAAAACAAAGAGAAACCCCCCACAGGTACAACTACAGGAAAATTCTTGAGGGGGTTCCACGCCTCTGGTTCATCTTGTTCCTTCCTCCTAGAGGAATTTCATTCCCGCTTTGTCACCTAGTCAAACTCAACTCATCTGTACCCTCCCAGCTGAAGTATCACCTACTCAGTACTATCTTTCCTTATTTCCACCATAGCCAGTAACTCTCCTTTGTATTATCTACCACAGCACTTTCTAAATATTTCAATAGCATAAATCAGACTCCATTGTAATTTGCTTATCTTGTCTTCTCCCTCATCACCTCTCTCTGAACTACCTAAAAGCAGAATGTTACTTGCATTTCAAATCCCGCAACTAAAAGTCCTTATTCCACAATATTTTTTGAATGAATGGCGTTCAGAGAATTCATACCTAGAACTCATCTTTTACAATTCTATGACATAAAAAAATTAATTTCCATTATGAGAACAAAACTTGAAAATATCAATCAGCCACATGAAAACCAAATAGGAGAGAGAGGGGTATAGGAGAGACAGAGAGCAATCAAAATTTACTATGCAGTGTTATTTGGAAGTCGCTTCTTTCCTAACTTGAAGAAAGTATATCACCAGTGAAAGATAGTAATTGATTTAGAGAAGTCTAAGTATCTAAGTTTTACTTCTTAATTCATGATCAAATTTTTGACAAAGCTCTAGGAAATCCTTGCCCAATCGGATTCTGAGTATCTTTAGCTGTAAAGAATGTAACAAGTACTTCGTAAAATTCCTATCTGCAAGTCAAACCACCTGCCATACATACACATAGATAGGCCTTACATGAAAAAATTTGGCAAAACCAGTTTAGTACCAAATTTGAGAACTCACCGACAGCACACCTCGCATGGGTCCACCCAGAGAGTGAGCTCCTTGGGCAACCCCAGGTCACTGTATAAGATGCAGCTGTTCTCACAGGCTTTTAGGACATCGGGATCAACTCTCTGAAACTTATTGACACGAATGCATCTATAACAAAGTCAAGTTACATCAATGACTTTAATTGCACCTTAATTACAAAACTTATCTATCAGTTGCCAAACTGAACAATATTTGTGAAATAAAATACCCTGATGAAGAACCCTGGAGAATATTTATCTTGGCTAATGAATGTGAACTACAGGCTAGAAGGCAGCATCAAGACTGCCCAGTCTGCTGAAAAGGCACATATGTGAGCTGAGAGTAATCACTTCTGTTTACCCAGACTACTTGACTGCATATGTACATACAATGAACATAGCGTATGAAAGCATCATGAAATTATTTGTAGTTCTAAAGGTATAGTTTTTGTAGGCTAAGTTCCTATACAACAAAATCTGTAACAGAAGACCTCAACCGTGTTTCCAAATGATACCTGGAAAGCCTTATGATTTTTTTAATCTTTTATTAACTTGTTTTAACGCCCTAGATAATATTTAAGTGATAAGAGGCCACCCTTTGCCTCATCTGTAATATGAAAAGTATAGTCAAGGGCATAGAACCATTTGTATCACATACTGTATTTATGATTATGTTATAATCCTTAAATGTTATAAGGAATGTAGACTGGTCCAGCCATTGTGGAAATCAATATAGAGATTCCTCAAAAAACTACAACTAGAGGTTCCATTTGATCCAGCTATTCCCCTACTGGGGATATTCCCAGAAGAATTAAAATCATCATACCACAGAGATATATGTACAACCATGTTTATAGTAACACAATTTGTAATACCTAAGTCTTGGAAACAGCCTAAATGCCCAACAATCAATGAATGGCTAAAGAAAATGTGGCTTTTCTATAATATGGCGTACTGCACTACCATAAAAAAGGATAAACTAGAGTCATTTGTTTGTAAATGGATGTTCCTTGAGAACATACTATTAAGTGAAATAAATCAGACACTCATGAGCACACACTGAATTGTTTTTCTGATATGAGAAACCGTAACTGTAAATAAGGACAAAGAGGTGTAACAGATATTACATAAAAAGAAGATAATATACAAAGGAGGGGAGTACTAGAAAAAGGGAAGGGGGAAAAGCAGGAAGGGAAACAATGGAAAGAAAGGGGAAAGGAAAATCATGGAGAAATGTGAATAAACCTGCTGTAAATAGCGAAGGAGGGAACGCAAGGGAGGGGTGGGGAAGAGGGGGGAGAACCAAGATACACCATGTACAGGTACAAAATAAATATGATGAATATGATCATTATATGTACAATGTACCAATACATGTTCTTGGTTAAAAAAAAAAAAAAGAATTCTGTTTAAGAGGGAAAAGGTAGCAACAATAGAAAATTCTGCCTATGACCAAGAACTAATCAAGAGAAACTGCTTTGTAAGTATTAGTCCTAGTACTTATTTATTGGACGAACTTAGATTAAATCTGTTCCTCAGATCTGCAGCTATAAACTAAGGCAACAAAAATCAACTGACAATTAGTAATTATGCCATAAAATACAATGCTATCAAAATAATGTGCTATTTAGTTTTTTAAAATATCAGACTGTTTTATTAGTTGGTTTCAAATTTCATTAAAAGAATGAAAAGGTTCTCATAACAGCTAATGTTCCTAAAATGTAGTAACTGTAACAACTGTTTGAATGTTTACTATGTAATAGGCAGTTTCTTAAATACTTGTGGTCTATTAACTCTTTTAATTCTCACAATTACTCTATGTGTTAAGTACTATTTTCACCATTACAAGGAAAAATAAGACAGAAAGTTTGAATAGCTTGTCCAATGTCACACCAAGAAGTCCCATGCCACCAGACTCCAAAGTTCACCTTACTTAGCAATACTTAGGGCTCAGGCTGTGACACAGTGCTAGAGTGCATGCCTGGCATGTGTGAAGTTCCAGGTTCAATTCCTAGCATCACAAAAGAAAAACAAAAAACCAGAACAATATCATATTCTGTCTGTCTGTGCCAATCTCAACAACATCATTAACAGTATAGCAGATTCAGAGTAAAAAAGATGCTGCTTGACCCTTTTTTATAAAATGGACCTATGGAACAGATTCTAGTATGGTATTAGGTAATTTAAATGTCCCATGTACCCCAGTGTCAAAAGAAGTTAAGAATAAGGAGATATATCTTAGCCACAATGAGGGTGGGTGGCTCTAAGCTTAAAAATTCTAAGTAAATGTAGATTCCTAAACAAAGATTTCACTTCAACAAATTCAGATACCTTATATATCTGTATGCTATTCTTTCACTCTACACTGTTATGATCTACCCATTACTATTCTTCAATTACAAGATTTTAAAAGTTGCATGAAAATAGTCCGTCACTGATTTAATTTTGACAGTTTAGTTCTAGTTTTCTTTTTGTAATTATAAAGAAACATCCATATTCATATGTATGACTGCATTTTATGCTTCCATAAGATTCTTAGAAGACTTACTATTTAAAAGTCATGAATATTTTTATAAATTTTTATGTGTGTATACTGCAAATATGTATGATAAGAAACAATTTTAATTTATAAATATGTTGGAAGTGAAAATGTTCCAACCTACTCTATGAATTGATGACACTTTATTAATAACTCTGGCTTATTCTATATTCTCATTTTCATAGTATGAATGACCTATTGTGAAGACTAATAGGTTTCTACTGCAAAGACAACTTTAAAATGAATGACTCAGTGATACTTCTGATCACACGCCAATTTAATCCCGTTTGACTAATTTTTTTTCAAGTTTTTAGAGTTAATGGAAATGGAACTGTACATTGCCTGACCTTTAAGCATTTACTTGACAGTGCCTTTTTTTCAATAATAGTACAGTGGCTTGGCACTTCCAAAAGCCATCATCCAACGTCAATTAGATCTGTACAAAAAGCCTCAATAGCTCAATCTCACAAAAGCTGTTCACTCTATCAGAAATGAAGATGTACAAGAAAAAAATGAACAGAATCAAGTGAGAAGATAAAAAAAATCACAAGTCTGTTACCAGTCACATCTCAACTTTAATTCACACATTCTAAATTACTAAGGTAACTCTTCCGATAAAAATGGAGGAGGAAATACACTAATTATCTTGGTTCTTTTCTTGTCAATAGAACACCAACTCACTTGGCTTTTAGTAAATGAAAAACAAATCGTATTTTTGCCTTCCTCCTTAACCGTCCTATACTTGCAAGAGCTCAGTGAGAGAAGGAAGTCCTTTTTACATCAAAGCACAGAAGTGCTGATTTGTGGAGGAAACTTTGAGGACAACAGACACAAATAAAAAATTGCTATAGCTGTCACTATAGTCACAACTGTTTTACTTTTATTTTTTGTGGCCACATCCAAAAATGGGTAAAGTTTGATGAGCTAAGTTTAAGAGGAGATTCTCAGCTTGGGTTCCTGAATGGTTACATAAACACTAGGGAGTGAGCGTGCCAGGACACGTAATGTACGAGCCTGTTCTTCTTCACTTCAAGCAGCTGCAAGTGAGAATTTTCTTCACTTTCAGTGCCAAGGCTGTGGTGTGTAAAAGGATTCCAAGAATTCGGAGTCAGTAAGATTTATTCAAATCCCAGAGCTACGATTTACCAGTTACAGATAATATTCATATCCACATAGGCACGGTGGCATATTTGATGCCAGAGGTTCTAACTGACATTGAATTATCTTTAATAGTTATCCTAGTTCCTACTACAAAACTTATGCATGGTGTAAGATTTTTTCCTGTTATTATCAAGAACTTTTTAGTGTCTAGTAATCATGGTTTCCTTCTGCAGAGAACTTTTTTCTGAAAAAAACATGTATCATGTAATTTACTTCTGGATACAAAACAACTCATTTCCCTCAACTCCCATCACATCCATTTATGAGTCACAATTCTGCCAAAATTGTGAAAACCTCCCAGTACCTATGATACAGAAAAATGGACTCAGGAGCTAGACTATAACTACAAAGGACTAACTCCTATTAGCCTATAGCATTGCTGCTCAAGTCTAGGCAGTGCAACCCAGCCAACAAATACTTATACTTTAAAATGAGTAAGGAGAAAATTTCTAGACACCCCCCGCCAAGTTTATGTATGTTGCAGATAAAGTCCTTACAAGCATCATCTGGAGACTCTAGCCCTGCACACCTTCCAGGAGCTGACCTGCCTCTTCACACAGTCTAATCCAACTGTGCAATTTAATCTTTTACCTGTAGGCCTGTCCTTTTGATGGTTTTTCTGGATACCAGTGGTTTTTGTATTTTTCTTGAAGTATTATAGTCAATTTCTCCGCAAACCTTTCAACTGCCTCTTTTTTTAACTTATCATGTTTTCGAACTAGCCTTGTGAAAAAGAAGACAACAGCAGCAATTTCGTTCTTCATTTTCTCCTGCAAAAACAAAATAAGTTTTCTTAAAAAAAAAAAAACAAAATATAAAAACTGAAAGATAAAAGTTCTGCAAAATATCCCTCTCACAGAGCTTCTCTTCCTCCTTTCATTTTATCTCATGTTTCACTTGCTCATATCTGGAGTTGGGAACAAACACTAACTTATGTTATGCAATAAAGACCTTATAAAATTTTATCACTTATCTTTGGGAGTAATTTCAGTAGAGGGAGCATACCAAATTGTTCCTGTTGACTAAAATAAAAAGAGATATCTCTCAAAGAGAACCAATATAATAAAAGATATTATATGGCTTTTAATATTATTTCAGTATTTAGCTACAGTAATTACAGTTTAAAAATTCTGTGAAATTATTTGACCATTACTATACTACACAAAAAGACCCACTTTGAAATCTAATATTGTAGAGGTATTTTAGAAAAGGTTAAACAGAAGTATCACACTATCTAGTAATTCTACTTCCAGTTATAGGCCCAAGGGAAATGAAAATGTATGTTTAGAAAAAAACTTGTACAGAAATGTCCATCGTAGCATTATTCAAAACAGTCAAAAAGTAGATTTAATGCAAATGTCCACTGATTATATGTATATATACGTGCAATAGAATATTATTTGGCAATGTAAAGGAACGAGGTACCAATATATGTTACATCACAGGTGATGTATCTGTGAACATATTTCGTTAAGGGAAAGAAGCCAGTCACAAAAGATTATATAGTGCATGATCTCACTCATATAAAATGTCTAGAATAGGCAAATCTATACTTATAGAAAACAGACTAGTTATTTTGGCGCAGAAAGAATGGGAGAAATGAAGGAATAATACTATAATGTACAGGGCTATTTTGGGGGGATAATAAAAGCATTCTGAAAGTATGCAATGGCTGTACAACTCTAAATATACTAAGACCACTGAACTGTATATTTTTAATGGGTGAGTTACATTGTATGCAAATTATACATTTCAATAAAACTTAATAGATACAAAATTGTCAAGAAGAAAGATACACTTCTCTAAAAGATATGACAAAAATAGTGGATCTATCAAAATGGAAAAATAGGACCAACCACAGGAAAACTAAAATGACCAGAAAGTTAGCTGCATTTTGGAAGTCCTCAAAGGACTTTTTTTTTTAAATGGAAGATTTCATTTATCACTGATTAATCTGTAAAAGGAAAAAAAAACTTTGTCCTGGGATTGTTTCAATATATAGGATTTCGTCTTTAGTAGATGAACTCATTCACTTGGCTGCTGTAAATAACCTGGAATTGTTCAGATGATGCATTTACTAAGCAACATCATCTTTCTGGAAGCCAATTATTATAGACATACAGCTTCTACTGTGTTTAGTATGAGAACCAACTATGCAATAGTTTGCTTCTCCATTCAAAAATATAAAGCTGATTTTGTTATCTTTCTTGCCCCAAACTGCTCTTTAAGTGTCTCTTCATAATGGGATTCCCTTTGCAAATTCAAACAAGGGACTGTGCTGTGAAATAAATTTCATATAGTTATTTGAGAAGTGCATTGGCAGCCACACCTACCCTGATTCTGAATGGGAAGACACCCAAATCTTCCTTCTGGAACCCTAGAATGCCAAAGTCACCTTTTACTGGTGGCTACCAGGAGCTAGGGGTGGATCACTACAAAACAATATGGGCGGGCACACACAACTTTAGTCCAATACAAACGCTGTACAACCTCATCCTGAAGAATGTGTGCACCACTTTATAAAGCTACAGTTATGCTCTACCATGTTATGATGGGAAAGAAACTCCACTGTAATTTAATATATAGTTTGGGGGTAAAGTTGCCGATGGAACTGTACTAGGCTCTCCATTCCACCGAAGAAAAGGAAACACAGTAAGGAAACGTACTGAATTCTTAACTAAATCATTCTCCTCATTCATTAAATTTGCCAACTACGTACTCCCTATCAGTGTTTTGAGATTTGCTTTTGTCTGCCTAGTTCCCTATCAAAAAATGGAGAAAGGAAGAAAAAAAAATCACTTAGTGGTTGCTTTTGCTTGTAACCCAAGATGAGTCACATGGACTTTATTTATTTTTGTTTGAAGGGATCTGACTGGAATAGCAGAAAAATTAATTCACCTCTACTAGCACTCTAGGAATATCAAAAGGTAAAAGAGGGAGCATTATTAGTCAGGAAAAGAGGAACCAGAAGCAAGCGGCGCTAATAAGACCTTAGGCATTTTAAGTAGCCACAATCCCTCCACCCACATTCAGAGCAAAAAGCTCCCATTTTAAATATCGCACGGTGACGTCATCCTGGGACGTCGTAATCACGACTGCTGCTCCTCAAGTTAGTTCTACTTTGTTCCACAGTCTCCTCAGGGCCAGGCTGCGTGGACAAAACGAAGGGAAAAAAAACTTTGCAGTTTCCCCTCCTTTGTAACGAAAGGCTGAGCGTAGTCGTTTCTAGAAACATTTCTCCTGATGGACGTCCCCCAAGATGAGGGAACGGGAAGGCTGGCCTCGGCGGGGACCAGCCCCGGACCCAACTCGGCGGCGTCACAAAGCGGGATCCAGACCTGGAGGAGGGGAAGGTTTTCCTAGGGGCCGGGAGTCTGACTTTCTGAAGCCATGGACACCAGCAGCTGAGCACTCCTAGCAGGAGTGTTGAAGGAGCTAGGTGCGGAGCCACCAAACAGCTCCTCCCACTCTGGCAAGGACGGCCTGCAAGCTGCGCCCAACTTCTGCAATCCTGGTTTTCCCCAAGTTCAGGGAAAAGGACCCCGGCGCCCAATTCCCTGCCTCGGCCCGCAACATCCTGGCCAGGGTCAACTCTCGGCTGGCCCTGGGTTCGAGGACCGAGCCTCCCTGAGGCGACCCCCCTCACGCAGTAAGCGCGGGAGGGTCCCCGGCCCAGAAATCCCACCGGCGCCAAGGGGGCCGGCGGAGGATGGGCAGGCGCTGGGCTGCAGCCCACCGAGGCGGAAGGCTGCGCGCCGCGGAAACGTGGCAGGAGCCGCGAGGCGGCGTCCCCTCCTCGGAGCCCGCCGAGAGTCCCGCGGACCTCACCGCGCGCCGCCCCCGCGGACCCCAGCCCTTCCCCGCCGCGGCCGACCAGCCGAAGCCCGCGCACCCCGGCTCGACCCGCGCCCTCCCCTGTGCCCGGCGCCCCGCCCCGCGCCGGCCCTCGACGCGGCCGCAGGAGCGTCGGGACCACCCTGCCCGCGAGGCCCTCCGTCAGCCCTGCCGTGACGCCTCCCCCGGCCGGGTCTCCTCACCGCCGCGGCGCCGCGGCTCCGGGGTTGCAGATCCGGCGGCCCTGACTGTCCAGGCCGCGAACTGAGGGCGCCGGCGTGGCGGGTGCCCGCTGGGCCACAGGGACGCTGCGAGCGCCGTCCGGCGCGTGCCGCTCTCGCGTCGTCGGGCGGCGGAGCGCGCGCGGAGAAGACTGACTGGCGCGCGGGCGGGCGCGCGGGCGCGAGCGCGGTCCCGAGGCGGCGCGCGGGGGGCTCGAGGCCCGGAAGAGGGGAGGGGCGATGACCCGGGAAAGGCTTGGCGCCGCGCGGGACCGTCTGTCGCGCCTGGGGGAGGGGCCAGGGGCGGGGCTGAGCCACGCGCCCGCCTCCCAGCCCGAGCCGCGCCGCGCGACCCTCCCTCGCGCCCAGCGCGTCGCGCGGGCTTCGACGGCGACTGTGACGGTGGGGCGGCCTTCCCTTCCTGGCGGAGGGGCCGCCGAGGGCCGGAGAGATCCCGCCTGGCCTGCCTTCCTCGCGCCGCCTTCGGGGGTCGTGCGGGCCTCGCACCCTGCGCTCTTCGGCCTCTGCTTGCCCTTCTGGTGTCTTTTCCACTCTCTGCCCTGACGCCCGCCTGGCGCGAAGGCAAGTTCTAGGGGGCTTCGCGGGCAGGCAGGAACCAGACAGAAAAGGGAACTTTGCGTTCGTGGACGGAGCGTCGTCATTCTCGCTGTGGCAATTACAGGCGCGTTAACTGTACAGCTGCCCTGCTCTGTTTGAGGTAGTCTGTTCTGAACGCCTGTCTGTGCCCTGGCCTGCGAGCCGCGTCTCAGAGCAGTCTGCCCCCTGTTGCCTACGTGTCCCTACCTGGCAGGGACTGCGGCGTTTGGCCGAAGGAGAGGCTCCAGGGCCGTTGGCCAAAATGAATGAAGTCTTGAGAGCCCAGGCTTTCTATTTCTGTGACACTTCCACCTCAGGACTTTCCTAATACAAAGCATAATCTTTGACCAAATACAAATATGGAAAAGAAACATTAATCTCTGGAGAAAGGAACATCTTTCCACACTTTTATGGTGAATTGGCACCAAAGCATTAGTTTGTGAAAGCATTTTAATATATCAAATGAGCCAGAGGAACCGAAGATATTCCTATTTTTTTTAATTAAAAGAGGCCTAAAGACAAATTACTCAGGAACTAATTGTTTAAGTTATGTATTGGTTGGGGTTACCGTTAGCTTTTCTATAACTCGTACCACAACATCTACTGAAGTTCTTTAATTCCTTCAAATAAAGACATTTGGTACCCAAAAAAAAAAAAAAAAAGTTACGTATTGACCAGGTTCCTTACTATCCACTAGGACTGGGAGCATGTTTTCAGTCCAGTTTTATGAATATTTACAATTTTTATTACTGATATTGGTAACTATAGCCTTTCACAATTCAAAAAAATAATTTGTTTAAGCAGTGATAAATACACAACCCCAAAATTATACTGTTCTAGAGCTGGGGCTTGGTCAGTTTGAAGAGGATACCGTTACTTATACTTGTCCTATTCTAGGAAATGTGAAGGTGTTTTCATTTGAAACTCATGACAAACTCATGACAATCAGACTCATAACCTTAATAATCATTAAGGTTATTTTAACGATAAAGGCTTTTAACTCTCCAGTTTCATAGAATAGCTAGGTAGCCACAAATGTTTCTTAAAGTCGGTCTAGAAATTTCTAAATCTTGGGATTAACATTTTAATTTTTATAAATCTGTGACACACGTGGTCCAGATTTACAGCAGTACCATATTCAAAACCAAAACCACAAGTGAGAACCTGAAGCCTAATTTCAAAATAATTTAAAAGATCATCATACTCGAACATTGTGAAACAAGATACAGTATGTCTTAAGCATTATGTTCTAAACACTTTCTTTTCTCACTCATTCACTTCTGTCTCACACAGTGGCTGCTTCTGTACCTTTGAAAACTTTCTCTAGTCTTCTTTTAGCACTGTTGGTGTGGAAATCTTTCCCCCCTAGCTCTCTTTCCTCCTGAGGCAAAAATCACAAAATCAAACAAACAGAATTGATCCAGCAAGGTAGGACTGTCCCCTTCTGGAGGAAGGAAAGGGGAGTTGTTTTGGAATGAATATTTGTGTCCACCCAAAATTCATATATTGAAGGCTTAATCCCTAATGTAATGCTATATGGGTGTGGGGTCTCAGGGAGGTAATTAGGTCATAAGAGTTGCACCTCATAAATAGGATTATAAGAATAGACACCAGGAAACATGATCACTTTCTCTGATTTTTTGCCAGAGGCTACAGGAACACAGACAGCAAACCAGGCAGTCTCATCAGATGTTGGTGATCTGCTGGCAACTTGGTCTTCAACTTCCCAGCATACAGAACTGTGAGAAACAAATTTCTGTTGTTTAAGCTGCTCAGTCTAAGGTATCATGTTATAGCTGCCTGGACCAAGTCAGAAACACAGCTGATATAGTTACATATTAATTTGTGTTTCTCTTTCAGAGCTAACTTGAAAAGTTCACAGATTTTGTCTGTTAACAGATAGTTTGCTTCAATACAAGTGGTTTCTTTTCAAAATGAGCTACCATGATAGGGCTGAGGATTTGTAATCACACACATCCTGTGATTGTATCCCTAAGTTATAGAGAACAAAAGTCATACTTAATCAGCAAAATCTGTAAATAACCTTCAAAATTATATTTTTACTAAGTAACTATAACTTTAAAATCTGTTGTTACTCTAAGTTCAGAGAAGTTCAGCCTTGAAAACAGAGCAGTCTCAGATACCATCTTCTCAATCCACATGTCTAGATTGAATCTGAATACAAAACCATCACTTTTATAGTGGACCTAGGGAGTTCTGTTGTATAACATCAGGGGAAAGTGTATAGCTGTTGGGGGTTGTTGGGGGTCTTTGGAATTCAAATAAGTGGTATCTTAGCCTTTTTTTAATTCTAAAAACACTTCAATACCTTTGTGCCAATCAGCTTTTCCTCAGTATAATAACATTCTGAGACAATTTATAAAGAAAAAAAAGGCCTATTTTGCCTCAAAGTTTTGGAGGATGCATTTCAAGATCAAGTAGACTCATTAGATTAACTCTTACAGGGATGGTGGGTGGCAATGGTAGAGAGGACATGGTGAAGCACACTGCTCACCTCAGGGTTAGGAAGGAAAAAGGGAAGAGGCCAGGGTCCCACAATTCTGTCTAAGGGCATAATGATCCAAGGACCTCCCACAAAGTACCACCACCTCCTAAAGTTTGCATCACCTCCCAATGCATCACCTTGAGATCAAAGTTTTATATACAGACCTTTCTGGGACATTTAATATCCAAATTATAACAAAATTTCTTCAAGTTTACCTAGGACTACATTTATTTTCTTTGCTATAACTTCTTAAACATCTGCAAACCAGCAGTCTTTTTTAAAAAAAAATAAGCATAAAGCAAATTTGAAATCTTCATTATTTTCTCCATTACATCATGCAATAAAGCTGATGTCATTATGAGAACCATTATTATGTACAAGTAATACGTACTAGTAATAAAAAGATTACTAGATTGTAGCAATTAATATAACCAGTATCTTACATAAAGCCAAAAGTCAAAGCTTTCTTAAAGAATGAGGCGGTGTAAACAGGGCATATCAAACTCCTGTTTTGAGTTGCATTTACTTCGAAACAGTCTTCTTTGCTCTAGCCGGGCTGCAAACATGGCCCATCATTCCAAAAGAAAACATTTTGATCAAATTTCTCAGACCCTTTATTGGTAAAGTTAAGATTTGTACGAACTAGGTTAGGATAATAGTTAAGTGAGCCAGACACTGGACTAGAGTTTCATATTGGAAACACCTGGTGTAAAATTTCCCTGTTTGGCCGGAGAGGTACCATTGTTGTTGAGGTCTTTTGACAATACTCTCCTGTTCTCTAAACCAACGAGAGTCTGACTTTTAGTGAGTACAGTTTAAGTGTGCATGTGTGTGTACATGTATGTGTGTGTGTGTGTGTGTCTGTGTATAGAGAGAGGAGGGTAGGGAGAGACAGTGAGGATTATTTTAAGCAATTGGCTTTGTACAATTGTGAGACTTGGCAAGTCCAAACTCTGTAAGGCCAGCAGGCTAGAAACTCAGGCAACAGTTGAAATTGTAGTTTTCAGCCCAAAATCTATAGATAGGATTTCTATATTATAGTCTGTGGCAAACTTCTTTCTCTAAAATTACTTCTGGTTTTGCTTTTATGGCCTTCAATTGGTGGAGGCACAGCCTGATGGTAGTCTCTTTTACTTAAAGTCAGCTGAATATAAATGTCAACCACATCTACAAATAGTCACATTAACTCGTGGACTAATGTTTGACAAAACAACTGGGCACCATAGTTTAGGAAGTTTACACATAAGTCAACTTTCAGTAGTATTTCCTTAAAGGTAACTTGACAAATATGTTTAGAAACAAATCCATTGGTGAACAACATAAAGCATGCTCTCATTAAGAAAACATCCATTCGTTTTTATTTTTCTTTGCTCTTTTCAGTCCATTGTTGTATTAGTACTTTTCTAGAGTCAGTGGTTTGCAAGACAGAAGATTTAATACAGGACAGGCCCAGGTTACAACATTCACACACACAAGCCAAATACAGGAATAGTGCATAACATTTACCTGTGCACTGGAGACTCAAAAGATCCTATCAAGGGCTGGAAGCCCATGGCAATGTCCCATGTACGTCTATGTCTGCACTAAAAAGCTGAAGAAATCTATACTGGAACCAGGATACAGCGCTCGCAGCAGAGATAAAGACCAGAGCTCCCCTGAAGCGAACAGCAGCCATCCACGAGGACAGCAAGGCCCCGAGCTCCTTCTGTGAGAACAGCTGAGTTCCCTTCAGGAGAACCAGCGCAGCAGAGCTTCTCCTGGGAAACAGCCGGTCCCCAGATTCCGCTCCCGTTCTCTTTTATGCTGTGTTGACCACAATCCTCAGGTGGATCCTCTACGCCCAGAACCACACTGACTCAGTCCAGCTGGGCGTTCCTGCACAAGCCGACCACAATAATAAGTCCATCACAACTGTGAAGTTGTGATGATAGATGGCGATAAGAAAGGGAGACTTGGATGCCTGTTTTCAGAAGCCATCTTCTGCAAAACCTTATCAAATATTTGTACTAAAACACTGGGGACAGTGCACTTGTTAAGATAAAAAATGGACAAATAAGTTGGTCACAAACTATTCAAAGATAGAGATGTGTTGTTATGGCTTGAATGCATCCCCTTGAAAATTCAGGTATTGGTAATGGAATACTATTAACAGATGAACCTTTCTACTGTGATTAGGTCCTCAGAGCTCTTATAAATAAGATTAGGTACTATTATGGTTTAGATTTAGAATGTGGCACTAAAACCTCATGTGTTCAGAAGGTGCTTTTGGAAGATGATAGAATCGTGGAGGCACTACACTCATCAGTGAATTAATTCACTGAAGAGTTCAGAGCTGACTGTGTTGTTGGGGGATGGAGTCTGGTCAGAAGAGGTGGTCACCGGGGTCATGACCTGGAAGGATTTATCTCTCTCCTCTGCACCCTCCCCCCTTCTCTCTCTGCTTCCTGGCCATCATGGCTTGTTGCTGAGACAAAGTACTGACACAATTTAAAGGAGGAGTGATCTATTTTGGCTTACATTTGCAGCACATACTTGGCTGCAGGAAAAGAAAGGCATGGTGAAAGGGCATAGCAGAAGAAAGTAGCTCACTAATGGTTGTCAGGAAGCAGAGAGAGAAGGGAAGAGCCGGAGAGGGAGATGTACCCTTCCAGGTCACAACCTCAGTGATCTGCCTCTTCTGAGTAGGTCCCACCAGCTAACACTACATTTAGCTCCGAACTCATCTGTGGATTAATCTATGGATGAGTACAGAGCTCCCATGATCCAGTCACCCTCCAGAAGCCTACCTCTGAGTGCATGAGACTCGGGGGGGGCATTACAGATCCAAACCACAACATCTTATGAAAAGAACTCGACGAGAGAATTTGTCTTCTTTGCCAGTCTGTCTTCTGTCAAGTGAAGGCACAGAATTTCTCCCCTGCAGAGGGTGGAGCAATAAGGTCTCATCTTGGAAGCAGAGAATAGCCCTCACAGGACAGCAGTTCCTACTGGTACCTTGATTTTGGACTCCTAGCTTCTACAACTGTGAGAAATAAATTTGTTTCTTATAAATTACCCAGTCTCAACTGTTTTGTTAAAGGAGCACAAATGAGCTGACACATACGAACTTTACTTATGAGAAGTTATATTATGAATAAAGGGTCACATAAAGTTGTAAAGGCAGTAGTGGTGGACATATATAAAAGGGTTTGAATATGATCGGGCTCCCAGATGAAAGGAAGTTTTGCAGACCTGTAAGGACATCTTTACAAACCTTTCTCATTATTTTTTCAATATAGGCAGGTAGAAAGGAGAGCCCATAAACTTAGAAAATTGCTTCCGAGACAGAGTCATTCCTTTAATGCAGGTAACATCGTTGCACCACAGAGATGGCTAGAAGTAATCAAACTCACACAGCAAGTCCTGACACTTGATGGACTAATTAGAATAATTATGGGTAAGGTTTATGAATCTGCTTTGTCAGCGATGATCCAGTGAGATGTTACCATAAAGAGCATATTCCCACCCCACCCCTGACCTAGGAGCAGTTTAAAATACAGATTAATGGTATAAGTTAATAATTGTTTGTGATGGTTGGCAAAAATACATTGTAATGGTGTGCTTATAGGAGTGCCGTAGGGGAGATAATTGAAACAGGTCAGGTTTTTCTCTACCTTGTAGGAGGATTTCTATTAACTTTTTAAAAAAAGATGTGTGTTGTGTGTATAGACTTCATTTCTGGGGGTAATGGAAAGAGAGAATTTATAACAGAGAAAGACATTTTTTTTTTCAGTGTTTTGTATTGAAGTGCTTATCCATTTTTTTTCCCGGAAAGAAAGTTGGTGAAAGTAACAAACTTAGCTATGACCAAATCATTAGTAACAACTGCAATACAATGAGGGCAGCATGTGTGGAAGAAAACAGACTAGAACAAAGTTGTTGGCTTGGGAATGTTCTGTTTTTGTTTTGTTTTTAATTGTAGCTCTGTAAATACTGAGTTCTCATAGTGCTAAGGACCTGAAGTGAAAGACTAATACTTCTTATCGGATGTTCAGTATTAATGTTACATAAAAAGGTGCACAATTCTAAGATGTTAAAATGTCTCAGAGTGACAGCAGTTGGGGGAATAAAATTCACTGGTTCTTTAATATGAGGGGGCAACATGGAGCTTCTGCTAATTTCACTGGGCTCTTTCAACCTTATAATCTATTTCATTTGGAAGACCTAACATTAAGTGATGATGAGTTTCAATTTTCTGCAATGGTACAGTTGTTACTCAATTTTATTATTTTAAGACTGGTAATACATTAAATATATACCTAAATATTTAAAAAATATTTTTTTCTGTGGAGTTGTGCATATATTTGTATTTACAAGTCAAAATTTGTAGAGTAGCAGAGATTTTTCAAAAAGCCACAAGGCACCACTTTTCTCCATTTACATTCATTTCCTCCATGTTTAAACCAGTCACCTCAAGGCTTTGAATACCATCTATGTGTGAGGACTCCATCATTGATAGTATTAACTTCAGGTAATCCTCTAAATGCCAGACTGTGTAGATAACAGGTTGATGAACATCTGTTCTTTGCTGTCTAGACATTTCATGTGTATCGTGTCCCCAAATGAACCCATGCCTGTTCCTGTTCTCCAACTTGTACTTAACTTGCTCCTCTTGCATTCTTTGCTATCTCAGTATAATTCTACCCATAGCTCAAGCCAAAGATTTTGGAGTCAACAGTGACTTCCCTCTATTTCCAGCATCCTATGAGTCATCTCTCAGCAAATCTCTTGACTCAACTTTTGGCTTTCAACTCTTTTTGACCCACTCAAGTAGTATAATTTTATATCGTTCAACTTAATGTAATCTAAACTTGACCATTCCTATGTCCAGTATGATTTCCCCATGTCAAACTGTTGCATGCACTCTTGCAACATCTAGCTGAATTCTACACAAGGCAGTTCATAATGAACATTTTATAAATGTAAATCTGATCATGTCATGCCTCTTTTCCAAATCCCCAGTGTCTTCCCATTTCACTCACAATAAAGACAGAGGCCTTACAGTGGTCTAGAAGTCCTCATGGTAGCTGCCTCCTCATTTGCCATCTTTGCTAGACCTGTGTTCCCTACTTCTTACCTCATTTTCCACCATCCTCCTCTCTCATTTCAATCCAGTGTCATGATCTATATTAGTTTGCTATTGCTGTCATAATAAATGGTCATAGATTACCATAATTATAGCAGCTTCAAGCATTTATTATCTCATAATTCTTTAGGTCAGAGGTCTGGGTTGCTCTGGTTGTTTCTCTGGCTGCTGGCAGACTCTAAAACCTTGATTTGGTACAACTAAGGTCCTGATTCTTTGCTGGCTGTCAGGTATCCTTCTCATACTTGGAATCTCTGGTTCCTCCATATGCTGAATCTTTCTTCCTGCAGCCAGAGAATGTCCTCTGTTTTTAAGGGCTCGTGTGAATTATTGGGGACCACGTGGATAATCTAGGATAATCTCTTTATTTTAAAGTCTGAAGCATTAACCTCATCTTCGAAGTTCCTTCGCCATGTAATACAACAAATTCACAAATTCCAAGAATTAGAACATTACTAAGGTTTGGATACACTTTAAGTGTATCCTCTAAGGGTTCATATGTTAAAATTTAATCCCACTGTGAGGTTCAAGGAGGGTAGAAACTTAGTCCAACCATTGTATTTAGAGGTGGGGCCTTTGGGTGGTTTTTAGGCTTAAATAATATCATGAGAATAGATTCTCATGATTGAATACTAATGGCTTTATAAGAAGAAGGAGAGAATCCAGAGGATATGCACACACATGTACATTTCTTGTTTCTTGCTATGTGACATCAAATGTGACACTTGCACCTCCGGAACAGTGGACTAAATAAATTGGTTTTCTCTGCAAAGTTAGCCAGCCTCAGGTATTTTGTTAGGGTAATGTAAAATAGACTAATACAAGCATCGACATCTTTGGGGGACCATGAATATGTCTTCATGCAGCCTCTTTGAAGCAGATTTCTATTGAAGGCCCATGTGATTAGGGTCATGCAACCTAGAGTGTTCTTCCCATGGATACTCATAACCTCATTCTATCACTCCTTCAGGTCTCTGAATTATCATCAGATCCTATTAGTTACTCTGATAAGCTTTTAGAGGAAACATTCACTAGTTATTCTTTTTTCCTCTTTCACCTTTTTTTCTTTCTCTTACCAGTCTAACATAGAGTATGTTTGTTTATTTGTCTGTTATCCATCTACTTAATCCCTTATTCATTTTTGGATTCCCCCTATCTACAGCAGTTTTTGATAAGTGGTATTGAATAAGTATTTGTTGAATGAATGAAAATCACAAAAAAGCTCCAGAGTCCCCTTGTTCATTAATAATTTCTAAGAAAAATGAGTCATTAACTCTGAATTGACCTATAAGAAACACTTTTAAAAATCTGATACGTGACAATATCATTGAACAACTTCCATAAGCATCTTCTGATCTGTCATAAATGGAAACAGGCAGCTTAGCATTATTGTCCTTGGTACACTTCAACTAGTTCAAGATTTTCATCTTTTCCATCACTGAATGCTGGTGAGATTTTAAATAATCTGTGGTAAAAACCTGAAAGATCTCCAGATCAAGTATATAGCTTTCAGAATCCGTATTTTTCTCTTCTTTGAAAAATCAAAAATCACATTTGTCAATTTTGGGTATTTTTCCTAATTTTAAATATCTCTGCAGCTTCTTAGGATGTTGATTTTATTGTTTCTTGCTTAGGATTGCTTTCTTTAAAGTAAAGAACAAACAGAATGAAATTTTGGAGGGTTTGCTTTTGTCTCCATCTGTACCAAGCAGTGGTCTAAACACTTTCTCTGAACTTAGCTAAACAGTCCCACGTGCAGCACCAGTTCCTTACATTTAGTCTTCCTTTCATCATTGTTATGGGTTCCAGTGGATATCGTTTATATTTGTGGCTCATTTATCATTCAGCACCTTGTACAGTCTCTTTAGTTTCCTAGGCATTTCCTCTTTCTCTTTTGTCCTGGGTATTATTGTTGATAAGAAGGAAAGACTATTTTACAGTTACCCATTCCTCATGAGTCATTTCCTATTGTAGGTTTGTCAATGTAATCATACCTACCCCTCAAGATTAAAATAGATTAAAATTTTTTTTTTTACCAAGTACAATGTATACATACTGATCATATTTATCATGGTTATTTTGTACCTGTACATGATGTATCTTGGTCCCCCGCCCCTTCCCCAACCCTCCCTTCAGTTCCCCCCTTTCCTTATTTACAGCATGTTTATTTACATTTTTCCATTTTTTCCCTTTTCCCTTTCTTTCTCTTTTCCCTTCCTTCTTTCCTCCCTTTTCCCTTTCTAGTTCTCCTATTTTTTGAATGTTATCTTTCTTTTACCTAATATCTATAAAATAGATTTTTTAAAAATATTTTTTGAGCTAGTGCTAAGTGTAAGCAAGAAAATGTATGATGTGTAGATAGAACAGTTTTATTCTCTAAGTGTGGGCCTTAGAATCATGAGGCAGCAAGGTGAGTACTTATTACAATGTAGATTACTGGTTACTGAGTCAGAATTGGAAGGGAATAGATAGAAGGCTTGGAGTTCAGCATTTTTTTTCACCAAATGTCACAGATAATACTCTTCAAAGTTTGAAAACTTTATCTATCGAAGATATGCAGAAGCATAAATTCTTCTATTATGGAGCTAATACTATATTTAGTGTGTTAAGACACAAAAATAATATATATCAAGTGAATGGTATAAACAGCTATTATACTTGAGTCATACTGTCCAACTGTTAGGGATGAGATGATGGGAGTTGTAGTTTGCTTCAGAGGGTAGATGTTTGTTGCTCATATTAGGCACTCAAGAACTGTCAAATTAATGACAAAAACTGTTCTAAAAGCAAAGAAACCATAATATAGTTTAATTGAAAAGGAACTTGAAACTATTTTATCTTTCCACCTTGTTGTACACATAAGGAAACTGAACTCCAAAGGATTGATTGTTGCGAAGGATTAATTGTTGTACCGCGTGATATGGTGGTGTTACAGAATACTAGACCCAAGGTTTCGTAACTCCAAACTTAGTGTTTTATTGACTAGTCTGTGAAATAATTTGAGCTAAGCAAGTAGTGGAAAGTATTTTAGGGACTGGACTGGATTTAGTTTATGGGCATTAACCAAACAAAGCAGGACGCTCAGAGGATTTGATTGAGAGATTTATGATAGGCAAGCCTGAAAAGGCAGGTTGGAATCAAATCATGAGTGACTTGATTACCAGAGTAAAGAGTGTAGATAACGCAGAGCTGCTGAAAATTTGGGGACAATATAAAAGCAAAATATTAGAAATATCAACCTGTAGTTGCTACTGGGAAAGATGAAAAGATTGAAGGGCCAGAACTAGGGAAACTCGTGAGGAGGAACCAGATTCATGGTCCCTGAACAGAAACATAAGATCCAGATTGATAAAAGGATGGATGTGTGAACAAATTTAAAGTTTGGATCAATAAGACATGTAAACTGGTTCAGTTCTTTCTAGTCTAGGTTGGTAGTTTCCTTCATCTTTGGTTGATTAACTTTTTAGTTGCATTTTAAAATTTTTATTTGTTTGTTTGTTTGAGATAGGGTCTCACTGTATGACCCAGCTTGGCTTCAAACTTGTGATCTTTTTGCCTCATCCTCCACAGTGGCTAGAATTACAGGTGTGAGCCATTGCACATGCTTGTAGTTGAATTTTTAAAAAAGCAAGTAATTCACTTTTTTACACACCTCCACAGAACGCTTTTCCAGTCCTTTCCATTTCCTAAATCCCAGCTCTTCCCTTCATAAACAAACAAGTAATAATCAAATTTAAGTCTTGAAATATTTAAGAGATTGTAAAAGTACTATATTAAAATATCAAATTATTTACCAAACCTTCAAAGAAGCATCTACTTTTTGTTAGGCACTGTGCCAAGTTCCGGCCCCTTAACAATTCATAAGATATGGCCTCTGTTTTAGTGAGGGTTCTCTAGAGAAACATAACCAGTAAGATGTGTATAAATTTCTACATGAAGAGATTTATTTGAAACCAAGTGTGATGGCAGATTCCTGTAATCTCAGCATTGTAGGAGGCTAGGGCAGGAGAATAGCAAGTTTGAGCCTAGCCTAGGCAACTTAGCAAATTAGTGAGATCCTGGCTTGAAAAAAAATTATTTTAAAGAATTGACTCATGCCATAATGAAGGCTGGCCAGTCCCAGTGTCTGTGAGATGAGTCAGCTGGAGATCCAGGAAAGCCAATTGTATGGTTCTTGTCTAAGACCAAAAGCTTGAGAGCCAGGAGAGGCCATGTATTTCTCTAGTTCAGTTGCTGACAGGCTCACTGCCTAGGAAAAGCTGATCTTGTTGGAGTTCGAAGGCCTGAAAACCTAATGTCCTAGTCTGGAGGCAATCAGAAAGGAAGGATTCTCTCCCACTCAGAGGAAGGTCAGCATTTTTTTTTAATTCAGGCCTTCAACTGATTAGATGCATTGTATCCACATCATTGAGGGCAACCTGCTTTACTTAGTCTTCTGAATTAAAATGCTGATCTCATCTAAACACCCTCATAGGAAACCCTAGAACAATATCTGAATGCCCAGTGAAGTGACACCTAAATTTTTTCATTTTGGGTGTTGGAGATCGAACTCAGAGCCTTGCACTTGCTAGGCAATGTGGCACGTAAATGTAATCATTGCAGTATCTGTCTTCAAGGGGCTTATAATTTACTTGAGGAACCAGAAAAGTAGAATAGTAACACATAGTTTTCATGTGGTAAAGACCAAACTCTTTGAAATAAAAGGGCTTACTGAACCATTACAGATACTAGCCAGAGAAAGAAAGCACCAGCTGATGGGGCAAGTTCCCACAACTACTAGCAATGTCTGTGAGATCTAGGAAAGCAAAACACTTTAAAAATTTGGGCAGGAAACAACAAGTCATTTACATTGAGTCTACATTGTTGATTGATAAGAGGAGTAGGATTATTTGACACAAGAAAGCTTTGGGATAGGAGGACAGTCTACAAGGAGAAACAGCTATTGCCTCCAGATTGATGGCACTGACAAGCAATATGCAGTGGCACCTAGGGGATCTCGATAGGATTTGTGTTAAGGTTTTAACATTCAAGGATGTAAAACAATCTTTTTTTTTTTTTTGACCTGTTACTGATTAACCTCTTCCTCTCTTTTATTTCCTTCCATCCCCTAGCCCTTTGTAATTAAATTTAGGAGATCTCAGAATTTTTCCCTCTTCACTGCTCTAGTGCAGTTATTTTTTAACTACTGTGAAAATACAAACGGGAGAAAAATAAATTCTGCCTGTAAAAAAAGAGGAAGTCAATGAAGTTAGAGGAAAAGTAGCATTTGTTTAGAAAAATACCTAGATGGGCCATTTTGTTTATGGACAGCAGCTCTCTGAGCACTGCTAGAATAATCATAGGTATCTCCAATTTTCTGTAGATGGGAAATAAGTATGCATTTGAAGGTTGGATGTGGCCTGGAGATTAACGGTGAGAATCTAAGAAGAATTCAAAGCTACTCAAAAGTATTTTGGGCTGATTTTTGTGTGTGTGTGTGTGCTAGGCAAGCACTCTACCACTTGAGCTAAATCCCCGACCCCTTCTGGACTGATTCTGGAATGGAGAAGACACTCAAATGAAAAGTTCTAAGATACAGGATTTATCAAGAGACCTAAGAAGAGGAATATGTTGTTTTTATTTTTAAATTTGAAAAATACACGAAATATGTAGTCTTCCTTTTTGGTAGCTAAGACCAAATACCTGTCACACAACTCAAAGGAAGAGGGTTTATTTTGGCTTATGGTTTCAGAGGATTAAGCACATAATCGTCTACTTCCAAAGCAGAAATGGTATGACCAGAGTGCCTGGTGGAGCAAAGCTTTTCAACCCATGGTAACCAGGAAGCAGAAAGAAAGGAAGATAGGGAGGGGGGCACAACAATACAACCTTCCAGAGCCTGAACCCTGTACCCTACTTCTTCTAACCAGGCCCTACCTTCTAACAGCACATTCAACTATGAACTCTTCAATGGATCAAATCCACTGATGAGTATACCACGTCTGTGATCTTTCCAAAAGCCCCACCTCTTCAATGACATTTTAGGTCTAAATTGTAACAAAATGAAAATAATTTAAACACAGAAAAATAGAGAGCATAGCATAATGCATCCCCCATATCCATCAAGATTCAGTATTTACCAAAATTATGCCACACTTGCTTAATCTTTTCTTTCTTTGATAAATATTTGAAAACAAATAGCAGAACTTCTGTTATTTAACTTTTATATACTTTAAGATGTGTCTCTAAAAAGTATGAACATTTAAAAAAAACATAATTTAATGCCATTTTTGCACCTAACAAAGTTAATAGCATTTCCTTGATAATGTCTTAGTATTTGCGTACATCTCAACCTTATTAAAATGTCCCTTACTACTCAAAAATTTCTTTGTGCTGTTGATTGAATGATGATAATTCAAGTCTATACATTACATATGAATATTCTGCTCTCAAATCTTTTTCATGTAGTGAAGACCTCTTTCCTTGTTTTTGTTTTTGTTGTTGTTTTTGTTTCTTGTGTATTACTGACTTCGGTGGAACTGGATCTATTGTCATTTAAAATGTCCCACATTCTTAGTTGGTTTGAATATTCATTTCTAAGTTATTTTTATACTGTTCTACAGTGCAGTCCTTTATGTACTTTCAGCAAATTCTTCTTGCTACTCAACTTTGAGTCAGAGGGTCTTATAGGTGAAAAAGAATTAGGGAGATGTTTCCTAGGACAGTAGTAGATTGTGGGAAAGAGAAAGGAAGTATGGAAATGCCAGGCATAGCTCAAGAAGACAAAGGAAGCAGATGTGGAGAGGGAGAAACTATAAGGTATTTTCTTCGCTACCTTAAACTTACGAAAGAAAGTGAACCAAATTTGAGAAAATGGGGGTGTGAAGCACAGGGAAATTTCCTCTCTGCCCTGTCAAGTTTTGCTGAAATGAACCGAAAGTAGACTAACAGGAGAAAAACCATACAGATTTGTTAAGGTGCATTGAGGCATCACAGGTAGGTGATTACTCAATAACCCAATGAGATTTGGGAATTTATATTTCCTTTTTCATAAGGGAGAGGAAAATGTAGGTAACTTTGCAGGGTGGTAAATGATTTTCTGGGCATTTCAATGGGCCCAAAGAACAGACAGTAGCTTGTAAATGATTCTCTAACTATTGAATGCACTGATGAATATAAAAGAGCTCATCACAAATTTGTCTAGCTGTGCTGACATTCTTCATTTTTCCTTCCTATATTATAATTTAATCTTTCTTGCTTAATGAAACCTCAGGAAGAGGATGAAGGTGATTTTGTGTCTTTTCGACAGAATGAGTATGTAGGTAGAAAAAGAATTTCAGAAAAAAGCCCATCTCTGTGCTTGGGGTAGAGGGAGAAGGAAGGCAAGTTTAGAGAAACTTTGATTTAAGACAGCTTCTAAGTCTTTCCAATTTCCTTTAATTCTAAATTCTCAGCTTACTAAAGTTTCATACTTTGAGCTATCATTTTCTGAGCCTTAACAGAGATATCTAATGTGGACTATAACATAGAGGATTCGGAAATCTGGATAGTAAAATGTATTCAGTCCACTAAATAGGTTATCATTACATTGACACTGTAGGTTCTTTAGCCTAAATGTAGAACTTCTGCATTTTTCTTGAGGAATATATATATTATGGCACTCACTGTGGAATCATGTGGAATTCATTGGTAAATAGTTTAGTACAATATAGTTTGTTGTTTTTATAGAGTTAGACTACAAAATAAAAGAGTTGAGCTGAAAATGTCTTGCTCTTAACCAATTTCATCGCACTACTGCTTTTCACATTCCTTTGCTTTTTGTTGGCCAGCTTACTAGTTCATTCTAAGCCAAGTATTTCAAAGTGTCATATAAAAGTACTGCAGCCATCAGGCAGCAGCTGACTTTGTTTTTACTAAAGTGTGAGATAGCACTCAACAGCTGTCAACTTGTATGTAGTCTTTTTAGATGAAATAATTTTTAGGAACTGCAAATTCACTAAAACATTGCCAATCCCCTTTAAAAATGTAATGTATAGTAATCAGTGCAGACTCCAGCGCCTCAAATATATCAAATATTCATTTCCATAGAAACCTTCCATAACACTATTAGTGACTTTGATTGTTTATATTCACTCTTTTTTTTAAAATTTTTTTATTATTTTTACCAAGAGCATGTATTGGTACATTGTATACATAATGATCATAATCAACATGGTTATTTTGTACCTGTACATGATACATCTTGGTTATATTCACTCTTGATACCATTTTCTACATTTCCTCATAAGTTGTCACTTTACACGTTTTTCCACATTACCACCATGTAATGTGGAATGTAAGCCAAAGACGTATTTGTTCCGCTCAGCTACCCCTAAGTGTGGTAGACTAGATATCATTTGATTACAGTGACAGTGAAGATGAGACATTTCACACTATGTTAAAAATGTCTGAATTTGAGAGACGTCAACATAAAGCAGCAAACATTTTTGAGAATTTGAGATATAAATAACTTATTTATTTTGAGTTTCAGTAGTACCACAAAGTAAAAGATTCAGAACGGACCATTTGAGATCAACAGAATTCACACTTCTATCTAACAGTCTGTAGGGTTTTACAGTGTGTAGTTAAGATGGGAGCCTGAAGGAAAATATGAAATGCAAAGTTGAAAGGTTCAGAGGGAAACTTAAGAGAGTATAAAATGAGTTGACATTCTGTTAGGAAAGATGAAGAATAGGAAGAACTATTAAAAGAATAGATAAGAGCTGGACCTGGGGGGCTGAGGCAGAAAGATCACAAGTTTCAGACCAATCAGGGCCGCATAACAAATTTGAGGCCAACCTGGAAAATACATTGTATGATTAAAAAATACAGTGTTTAAAATTTTAAAAAGTTGTTCAAGTAAAAACATGTTGCCTTTCATACCACCACCACCCAGAATATTCCCTCTTGCTTTGAACACACTTTTCCCACTGTTCTTGCCCCTTTCTGAAGCCATTCTGCAAGCCCTCTGCAATTGTGCTGTGGTGGCTAACTGGATGTCCTGAATCAATTCAAAATATTGACCTTTCACTGTCATTTTGACTGGGAAAGAGCCAGAAGTCACGTTTTGCTAGATCTAATGAATAAGGTAGATGAGGATGCATCATGTTTTTATCTGACAAAGTTGCCATAAATGAACACTGCTTCAGAAAGTAGCAAAAATTATGGGATAAGTGTGTTTGAAGTGAGGGGGAATTAAGAGCAATGCATCTTTTACTGTAATAAATTAAAAAACATTCACCATATTTTGTAATTATACCTCATAGCAAGACTCTGTCTTCAAAACAAAGAAACACACATAAGGATGGTACTTGGAATAACAGAGTTTTATACTGATGTGTAGGCTCAGCTCAGATGAGTTACGACAAACTTGTCAGGGTTTCCAAAAGGCAACATTTAGGATACACAAACAGAGCTGGCAAGTCAGGTGGCCATTAGAGCTATACCTTGTACTTAAAATGAAGGGATTAGACTTGGGTCAAAGACTTGGGTCTATAGATCTGAAGTGTTTGAAGGAGGGAGTTCAGATTCTGGCAAGAGCCCTGGTCTTGATCTCAAGGATTACATGGTCTGATTCTTTAAATTTTTGTTCAGGTAGTTATAAAACATGAGACTACACCTAGAATTTTCTTTAATTATATGAAGGTTATACTCAGAATGGCTTCATGTACACTAGTAAAGATTAACAGGTCATTTGGACCAACCAATTGTATGTTCTAAAATAACAGAGGAGCCAGGAAAATCTCATAAGGTCATTAACCTCAGAGAATGATCTTCAGAAGAAAGAATTAGCTCTCTTATCTGTACAGTAGTATTGAAGTCCTTTACAGAAGGATCTTCCATCTGAGACCTGCTTTGACGGAATAAGGCCAGGATACCTCATTCTATGACAGCTAAAAGACAAAGTACTTTTTAAGACTTAGTAAAATTTTGTTTATGTTACTCATCTCTAAATTTTGGCTATATGCACTAAAAAGAGCTTAAATGAGGCTCTTTCTCGATTAAGATAATTACAAAGCCAATAACTCTGCTAGGAGGTAAGGAATTAGACCAATGAAAATATGAAAGGGCAGTTGGTGGACTTGAACTAGTTATTTCTGTTTAGGTCACCGATCTGTTTGTTTACTCATGCATTCTCCAGTACTCTATATTTCTCTCAGTAGAGAGAAATACAGTAAGTCCCCCACTTACAAATGAGTTCTGCTGTGAGAGAACATTTGTAAGTCAGATTTATTTGTAAATCCAACAAAGTGAGTCTTACACACCTTTGACACAAATATGCAATATACTTTGCTTTGTGCTTCCTAGTAGTCCCCTCTACATCACCATTGCTTTTCCTCTTGCTTCTGGACATCGTGGGTCCTGATTGAGCACTGATTGAGCACTGTACACTATCACACTGTATAGTAAGCACACAGGTGCACAACTGTGACAATGTCCAGCAGACATGGGAGCTACTTGTGTGATTTGTTCACATCTATGAGTGTTCGTAATATGAGGTCCATTCTTATCTATGAAAGCTCACAACTCGAATGTTTGATAAGTTGGAGACTTACTGTAATGGTGGTATTTCATGATGTATTAAAGACTACATTGTGGAGGACTGAAGAAAGAAGAAAAGTTGGAAATACCCATAACCAGTTGTAAAGTAAAATGCCTTCTTGCAGGTCCTTGATGGTGAAAAGGAAAACTATTTTAGGGCCTCCGTTTGACACAAATACAATACTGTAATCTCATGGTACTGTTTTCTAATGAGGACCTATAAATTATGATGAGTTGCATCCTATAGGGAAGAAATAAATGAAAATTATCTCAAAATGTAGTTAATACTGAAAAATTAATAAATTGACTCTCTGGTGACAATCTTAAAACAACCCTTCAGTAATTCCTTTTTCAAATATCAAGGTTGACAGAAGGGTAAAGTTACCTGCCCAGATAACTAGTTGGTTAAAGACAGATACAATACTACAGTTTGTACTGGTAGATTCTCAGTTCAGTGTAATTTCCAAAAGTTGATGATAAGTTACTTAATCTTCGTTCTATTAAAGCATAATTATAAACATTAAATAGTCATCTTCTGTATAAGAGAATAATTTCCTTTAGTTTATTGGTATGTTTATCATTCATTACCTCTACATTAATTTATTTATTAAACTAGGAGTTTTTTTCTGTCCATCATGTGTCATCAGCAAGTAATTCCACCTGTTCCCATTTCATTCTCATGTGGTCTCCAAAGGACAGAGTCACTCAGATATATCTTAAGCTTATGAAAACTTCTAATTAAAGTATTTAAAATATTTCAGACCTACAAATTTACTTTAATAATGCATTGGTTTTTTTCTTTAAAATGGTATTTGTAGACTTTTGTCCACTATTTCTGTTCCTAGAAATTCTTAGGAAATTACACACACACACACACAATGCACGTGTGAGTGCACACACATGCGCACACACAATGTCCTCTACTTTTGTCTTTTTTACATAGTTGTTTTGTTTTCGCTAGATCTTTTGCACTTTCGCGCTTTCATATATATTTTAACGTCAGCTTGCCACTTCAACAAGTAGTCTGCCGGGATTTTTATTAGGAGGTCTTGAATCTGCACATTGATTTGGAAAGAAATGACATCTGAATAACAACTAGTCTTCTAATCTGGGAAAATAGTATACCTTCTGTTCGCGCAAGTCATTTTTCTTAGCAATGCTTTGTAGTTTTCAGAGTACAGATCTTGAACATTTTTGGTCAAGTTTATGCTTTTACTTATTTATTTATTTTGGTGCTGGAGATTGAACTCAGGGCCATGCGATTGCTAGGCAAGCACTCTACCACTTGAGTTATATCCCCAGCCCCTGCTTTTCATATTTTTAATGCTACCATAAATGATAAATTTTAATTTTAATTTCTGAAATTTTACTGCTAATGTATAGAAAGTTTTTGCTTGTTTTCTGAAGTGCTGGAAGTTGAACTGTTGGCCTTGCACATGCTAAGCAAGCACTATCACCATACTACATCCAATCCTTAAAATTAGCTTTTTGTATTACCTTTATAGATTGGTATCCAATTAAAATCACTTTTAGTGCTAATAGCTACTTGCAGATTCTTTAGTATTTTTACATAGACGATCATGTCGTCAGTGCTGAAAGTGAGATTTTTGTCTTCCTTTCCAATCTGTTTGCTTTATTTGTTTCTCTTGGCTTATTATGGTGTTAGAACCGGTACAATGTTGGATAGAAATGGTGGGAGTGGATATCTGTGATGATTAATTTTGTGTCAAATTGACTGGGTCATGGTGTGCTTAGATTAAACATTATTGCTGGATGTGTCTGTGAGGTGGTTTTTGGGATGAGATTAGCATTTGAATCAGTGAACTCAGTACAATAGATTGTATTTAGAATGATACCTCCCCAGTGTGGGTGGGCATCATTCAGTCTGTTGAGAGCTCAAATAAAACAAAAGGTAGAAGAAGGAGTAGTTCATCCCTTTTATTCTGCTTCACTGCTTGAGCTAGGACATCTCATCTGATCTGCTTTTGGGACTGGGATTTATATCATCAGATCCCTTCGTTCTCAGTCCTTCAGATTCAGACTGAATTACACCAGTGGCTTTTGTGGGTTTCCAACTTGCAGACAGTAGATTGTGGGGCTTCTCCCCTTCATAATCCTATGGATAAAGTTCTCATAATAAATTCCCATATATACATATTCTGTTGTATCTGTTTCACTGGAGAACCCTAATACAACACCCTTGCTTTGTTTCCCATTTTAGTAAGGATGGGTATCCAGCCTTTTAATTCACTGTAAGATTTTCATATATGCCCCTTCTCAGGCTGAGGAAGTTTACCTTTATTTCTTTTTTTTTATGAGATAATACACAAACTGCAAAAATACTTGGCAGGTTGTTATAACTACAAATAATTAAAATATATCTCTATGTATATTATAATGTTATAAAATTTTCACCAATAATAGTAGCTAAGTCAAGATTCTTCTGCTTTAACCCATATTGGCTATAATTTTAAAAAAAGCCTTATTTGATCAAGTAACTGCAGGTCACCCACAGTGACTTGGGTAATGCAATTTGGGCCCAGTTTCTCTCCTTTGAACTCTCTCTTCTATTCCCCACCTCTGGCAGTGTTTGTAGATTGCTTCTCTTCTTGTAATGACTACTGCAGTTCCAGATCAACCTTAAGGCCACCATGTAAGAGTGTCTACCTCTGTTCTGGAAGACTCAGCAAAAGTCTTGCTGTATCTCCTTGGCCTGAATTAGGTCACTCACCAATCCAAAGTAAATTGGCCTAACCTGGAGAGCGTGATAAGTTGATAAATTGAGAGTGTGATAGTTGATTAACTGGCTGTGTCCAGTGTGCTACCAGGTGTTCAAGGGGAGTCAGAACAAACAAATGCACATTGCCTGGGAGTGGCAGGGGTGTAGTCCTAAAGGGAAGTAGGAAAGTAGTGACCAAACTTAGAGAGAATGTTTTATGTGTAGTGATGATCAGTACTAATCTCTTGTACTAATATTTATTCATCACACAGTATGTACAGGGTACCTTATATTTCCTTATTTACTCCTCCTCAAAACAACTCCATAACTTTTACAGATATGGAAGCTAAGGTTCAGAGGTGTCACATAGCCCCAAACTCATTTAGCTGGCTGTCTGATTTAAAAGGCCGAGCAATTAAAACTCTTGCCCAACTGACTTTCAGTTAAACTACTGCCAAAATAATATGTAATCTATGTTCAGGAAATAATACTACAGTCAAATCTAGCAATATAAATATATTTAAGAATGATGGATGATGATTACAGAAAATCTTTTAATGTTTTCCTTTTTAATAAACTATTTTTAAAAATAGACTATTTTTAATTACAGTTTTAGATTCTCAGCAAAATTGAGCAAGAATACAGAATTTTGTATGCTCCCTCACCCTCCACAAGCACTACCTCCTCTATCAACATCCTACACCACAGTGGTATGTTTATTATAAACACTGAATCTACTTTGACATATCATTGTGACCCAGAGTCTATAGTTTATATTAGGATTCATTGTTGGTGCTGTACATTTTATGGGTTTTGGCAAATGTAAAATGACAATGTATCCACCATCATAATATCATACAAATAGTTTTACTTCTCTAAAAGTCCTCTGTGCTCTGCATTTTCAATCTTTCTTACCCTTAGCACCTGGCAATCACTGATTTTTATACTGTCTCCACAGCTGTATTTTTAAAATCATGAATTTAAAAAAAGAAACAAAATAAAGCAAGTGCAAATATTGTCCTCAAGCTTGGAAAATAAATGAGCATGCCTGGGTCTTATTTCCTAAGCAAGCAAGAAAGAGGTATAATGAAGCTGTTGGAGCAAACCATATTCTTGGGCTGCTGGCAAAGCTGGACTGTTAGTCCAGCTCAACAGTTATAACTGCTTAACAGTTACATTTATCAAATGTTTATTGGCTTCTTTCAACCACTCACCCCAAAGGCTGCATTAGCTCTATTGTTATAATTATTGCATTGCATGAAGTAACTTCTGTATGTATCTGAGCCCAGTGATGGATGATAAGCTCCTTAAGGGTAGAGTCCTGTCTGCATCCTTGTGCCTGGACCTCATAGACTCACATGTCAGCCGCGTTCAAAACTCCAGGGAGAAATGCCTTGGTTCTTATGCAGATTACTCTGGTCTAACAAGGGAAACATCAATAACAGTTAATGTCTAATCTAGGAAAGCAAGAATAAGTGCTAAAGAAAGAGTATCATTAACACTGAGTACTGCTGCAGTGACTTAAGGGGGCTGTTTTTCTCACATAACAAGACAAATCAAGGACAGAAATCTGGAACTGGTGCAGCTTCTCCTCCAGTGAGGCTTCAGGGACACTGGATCCTTCTAGTTTCCAGTTCCTCTTTGTGTGGGACCAGGACTGGCTATGTAATTTATAGTACATGGTACAAAATGAAAATCAGGGCTCTTTGTTCAAGCATTAAGAATTTCAAGATGGTGATGGCAGAGCATAAATCCATAACACAGGGTCTTCTGTGACTGCACGGGTTGCACACTCTTGAATACTGACCTTTTTATCTTTATTGTTACAAGATGGTTCCAAACATCTTTCATATCTGGGCAGTAGGATGAAAAACGTGAAGGCAAAGGTATATATTCACTGAGTATGTTTCTTTTTGTTAGGAATAAAATAGCCCTAACCAGTAAATATACATTTATATTTCATTAGCCAGAAATGGATTCCTTGCCAACTGTTAACTACAGGCTATCTGGAGAAATAAGTTTTGTTACTGGGTATTTTGCTGCTACAAAAGAAGTCAGAGTTTAGAAGGAAGGGGAGAGAGGGTATTGGATAAACAATCATCAGCCATGATATTAATATTAATGTTTAACCGTTTCATTTATCCAATGATATGCAACAAATCACTCTGAAATCTAGTGACTTAAAACAATGATAACATTTAATTTGTCCACAATTCTGCATTTGGCACACAGCAGCATTCTGCTGTACTCCACGTTAGCTGGAGTGCCTCAAGTGAAGGCTGCAATCGTTTGAAGTCTTACTCAAATGTGTAGGAGTTGATTTTGGCTATTACCTGGTACCCCTTCTGGGGCACTGACTAGAGGGCTTTCATATGGCTTTTCAATGTGACTACTTAGCTTCCAGCACATCATGAAGGTTGAGTTGCCTTTAATGACTTCACCTGAGAAGTCTCGTGGTATCACTAGTGCTGCAGGCATCAGCCCACCTAAGTGTACTCAATTTAGGAGGTGATCTAGACCCACTGACAGTACAGTGCTAGTATCATATTGTAAGAAGAGTATGTGGGCTGGACTACATTATTACTGACATCTTTGTAGATATAATTTGCCTGTAATTTGCTTCCCTGTCTATCTGCTGATGTCAACATAATTATTTCATTTCATTTCTTTTATGTGCAGTGATGGGGATAAAATCCAGGACTTTGCTAATGCCAGGCAAGCACTCTACCACTAAAGGCACTGAATGGTATCCCCAGCTGTTTTATTAAACATCATGACTCCTTTCCTTTTTTCCTTCCTCCTCCCCTCCCCTTCTCGCTTTATGTTTGTGTTTATGTTTATCTTTATCTTCCTTCAGAGCTTTTTTTTTTTTAAATACTAGGAATTGAACCTATGGCCATCTCACTGAGCTATATTCCCAGACCTTTTTAATTTTTTTTTTTTTTATTTTGACTCAGGGTCACACTAAGTCACTAAATTGCCCAGGTGAGGCTTGAATTTGCATCCCCCTGCCTCAGCCTCCCAGACTGCTGGAATCACAGGTGTGCACCTCCACACCCAGCCAGAACACTCTTTTAAAAAGAAAAATTTGACCTAGTTGTCTGCCTGTTTAAAATGTTTCAATACTTTCTTCCCTTTATAACTCAAATTTGATCAAATTTTTTGCCATGGTTCCTGGCATGCCTGGTTTTTTCTCTCCAATTTCACCTCCTTTTTTCCCACTCTTTACTCTTGCTGTGCTCCTATTATAGAACCTGTTCATTTTGAAAACACATCAGCTTGCTTTATTCTTTTTGTCCTTTATGCATGCTTTTTCCTCCTTCTGGTACACTCTTTGTCTACTGCATTGAATGAACCAGTCCATCCTCCTTCTTTACTTTTCAGAGGACCTTTAAATTAATGCTCAGTGAAGACATTATATATATCAACATTTATTTTTACCTAGTAAGTGTTTATTTTCTCCTTCTGAAGTGAAGCTTCACAGCTTCAGAAACCTCACCAGTTTGGTCACTACCATATATGTGCTACTATAGTACTGAGTACTTCACCATAAACCGATAAGCTAGGTATCATTATTATGGCTAGGTACCCATTTTACTGATAGGAACTGAAACCCAAGGCTCACTGCAACTCAAGCACTTGGGATCCAGATGCAGTACTCCTATTCACGCTGCAAATGATGTGACAAAGGAGAGAAAGGATACGTTAATTAGTCCTGTCATAGATGATCAGGAAAGGGCTTCATGGAGGCAAGACTATTTAGCAGTACCTTGAGGTATGGGTATAGTTTTATTGAATTGTGGTGGGAAGAAGGATATTGTAGGTGGTAGGAACAGGGTGAACAAAAGCAGAGTATGGAAAGAAAGCATAGGTACATTCTGGTGAGTAGAATAGGATGTGGAGGAGTTAAAACTGGGAAGACAGGTTGCATCATTCTGCAGGTAATTAGAAGACATCAAATTTTTTTGTTTTGTTGAGCGAGACTATTATCTATGCTTTAGAAAGATAAACTTGCACAGAATAGATGTAAGGAGTCAGCTATTTGTATTGAACAAATATACTTAGATTCTCATTTTACTTATAAACTATAAAGCATTACACAAATGTTAGGATTTTCATCGTAGGTGTTCTGCATGGTTCTGGGACAGAAGAGTATAACAGTAAACAGGCAACCAAAACAGTTGGGAAATAGCAGAGAGGCAGGTAAAAAGTGACCAAAGTATTTGATCCTAAGTTAGGTTTTTTTTTGGTGTTAGTGATCGAATCTAGGACCTCACATATGTGAGGTATATTGGTCAGCTTCTCTTAGCTGTGACCAAATACTTGACACATACAATTTAACGCAGGAAAAGTACCGTGGCTTATGGTTTCAGAGTACCATCACAGTCCCATCAGACTATGGGTCAACTGACTGCAATGCAGAAATATCATGCTGAAAGAACATGACGGAGGCAGACTGCTGGCCTCATGACATCCAGAAAAAAAGAGAGAGCAAGATGGCCCAAGAGGAAGGGGTCAGGGACAGGGTACCCTTCAAAGACACACCACTAGTGACTTACTGCCTTCAATTGGGCTTTATGTTCTGACAGCCCATTCATCTAACCTCATCAATTAATTAATCCATTGATTAGGTTAATACCCTCATGATCTAATCACCTGCCTGAAGCCCTACCTCTGAACACAAGAGACTTTTAGAGGGATTTTTTGATTCAAATCATAGCACTAGGCATCACAGTAATACTGAGCTATAGCATCAGCCTCCAAAGGAAGTTTAAATAGAAGTATATTTGCAAAGCTCTTTGAAGAAGTACTTGGCTCATAATGCATAATGAGTGATTATATATCTATGTATTATACATATCTGTGTATGTATATCTGTCTGTATATCTATCGTCTATCTAAACTAAATTTCTACTATCTGTCCATTTTTATTTGTTAAGTAATAGAAATACAGAAGACATTTAAAGAGAGAGTCAGTTAAAATTATGTGCTATACCATTTGAAGGTCAGTTACAGAGAAGAAAGAATCCAGGTTTACAAAAAATTATAACCCGAGGTGCCTGGGAGAGTGTTCATTAACTGAGATAGAGAAGAAAGAGCAGTTTTTAGAAGAGATTGAAGACTTTCTTTGCCTATTGAAAACCTAGCACATGTTCAAAAGCACCTTGAAAATGGGGATGTGGTACAGAGATGGAAGGATCTTCTGGTCAGAATAGTAGATTTGGGAGTTTTGGCTTAGAATGCTTAGTGGGCGTTTTGAACCAAACCATCAAGAATAGAGGAGCAGTGGTAGGTACATGCTTGTAATCCCAGGATTTAAGTGGCTAATGCAGGAGAATTGTGAATTTGAGGCCAGCCTGTACTACATAGCAAGACCCTGTCTCAAAAAAACAAAAAGAAAAAAAAAATAGGGAAAGGAGAAAACCGAAGAAGAATATATAGAGAGAGACTAGGTGTCTTAGGTACTTTTCCTGTTGTTGAGACAAATACCCAACACCCAAAGTTAAAGGAAGAAAAATTTAGCTCACAGTTTATAGAGGTTTCAATCCATAATCCAAGGCTGGGTGGCATGGCAGAAGGGCCTCACAGAAGGGAACTGTTCATGGCAGGTAGAAGGCAGCCAGGCAAGCAATGGATAGACAAGCCTCTTTCTGTCCCTTATGTTTTATCTAGGGTACCTGCCCTTAATCCTAGTGTCACATCCTTGATTCCAGCAGAACCATGCCAAATCAATCAGTGGACTAATTTAGTAATCATACACTCTAGATCCAGCCACCTTTGAAAAAGCCCCACCTATGACTGCATGAGGCTTTGGGGAGGACATCTAGACACAAGTCATAACAATAGGGGTTAGAGAAAAGGAGCAAGGGCAGCCCCCTAGAACAATGGTGGCAAATTTATGGCATGCATGCTTCAGTGGGCTGTTTCTTATCATTGAAAGCTCTAAAAGGTTCACCTTCAGCACCCTAGAACAGTGCTTTTTAAGTATGTGTATATAGTGATCACCTGAACATGTTATTAAAATGCAGATTGTTATGAAGTGGGCCTGAGGTGGGCCTTGAGGTTTGTTTCTAGTAAGAGACCAGTCACCGATATTACTGGTCCATGATAACACTGAGTAGCAAGGCTCTCCATGGAGTACTGAGTTTTTCCTAGTAAACCTGGGTGGGTGGGTGTGTGTGTGTGTGTGTGTGTGTGTGTGTGTGTGTGTATCAGAGAGAAAGAGAGAGAGAATGAGACAGACAGATAGACAGAGAGAATGCAATATAAAGAAGAAAGTTTCAAAGAGAGAGAGAGACAGAGAAAGAGGAGAGAGACAGAGACAGAGAAAGTTCGTTACTTCAAGGAAAGTGAATAAGGTGGTTGATTTGGGCAATTAAGCCAAAATATATAAATAAGAGAATAGTTTATGTAAATGGATTACTTTAAGTAGAATCAGATTACAAATAGTGGGTAGAAAAATTAAGCAGTTTTTGTAAATCATCCAATGGAAAATTTGAGCAGAGGAAGAAAGATGTATGATGTTTCATAGCTTAATAGGGTGGTAATTCTTTTTTTCTTCTTCTTCTTCTTCTTCTTCTTCTTCCTCTTCTTCCTCTTCTTCCTCTTCTTCCTCTTCCTCTTCTTCTTCCTCTTCCTCTTCTTCCTCTTCTTCTTCTTCCTCTTCTTCTTCTTCCCTTTTTGTTTTTCCCCAGTACTGGGAAATGAATCCAGGGCCTTTACAACTGAACTATATGCCCAGACCTCTTTTTATCATGAGAAGGATTTCACTAAGTCACTAAATTGTCTGTGCTGGGCTCAAAATTGCGATCTTCCTGGCTCAGCCTCCCAGAGAGCTGGAATTACAGGCATGTGCCACTGTGCTTTTTAATAGGGCAGTAATTTTAAAGGAAGGATTGTTTTTAGGACAAGAGATAGGCATTTCTTCTCTAAGAAGTGAATGGAAAAAGAAGAGTGGAGGACAGATAGAATATACACTGTAGAAAAAAGGAGGAGTTAAATTTAAAAACGAAACAAAAATTAGAGGGTAGGTAAAGTACAGAGATGTTTTCAAGCAGAGAAGGGGCCAGGGAATAGCATCAATGCCAAGTGATTTAATTTGCCAAGGCTAGAGAACAGGGCTAAAGCAGGTGATTCAAGGAATAGAGAGAAGATTTATAATAGCCTTTCTGGGTGACCTGACAGGGAACAAAGAAGGGTGAAATGAAGATGGCCACACTGAGGTTAGATATCATGAATACACAGTAGTGCCAGCTGGCACTGTTAAATGACTTCCCAAGCAATGCCTGACAATTTACATATGGAACAAAAATAAATGCCTAGGCTTATATAGGTGTTGGAAAGTGAACGTGTGAGTACATGTGAAGGTGCAATGTGATGCAGAAAAATGAGCACTAGACTAAGGACCAGGAGATTTGGCTACCATTCCTATCACCACCACTTAGATGATTTGTTTTGGATAATCTCCTTTAGTGCCTTTATCTTTCTAACAAAAATGTTGAAATAAATCAGTTTACAACCTTGACTATACATGGAATTGCCTGGAAAAGTTTAATGAATATTATTCCTGGTTCCTATTTTGGAGCAATTAAATCAGATTGAGAGATGTGTATTAGTTAATTTAGTTTTCCTGTCACTGAACACAATACGGGACACCCACAATTCAAAAGAGAGGTTTACTTAGCTCAAGGTATCATTGGGTGACTCCAAAGCAGAAGCATCATGGGGAAGGATGTGGTGGAGCTAAGCTGTTCGGTTCATAGTGGCGGAAGCAGAGCAAGGGGACTCTGCCAGACCAGAATGGGCAAAGGTTTATGTGCAGTACTCAAGCAGGCCTCCATGACCAACCCAGACACACCCAGGACTGTGCTCTATTAACCTGCTAGGCATTTCTTACTCCAGTGAAGCTGACATCAGTATATGTGCTGCCGAAGCGAGCACTGAAGTTGACATCAGGATTAATGGTCATAGGATATGACCTAGGTATCTGAGGGGTGTTCTGTTTTGTTTTATGGTACCAGGGATTGAACCCAGGACCTTTGCACTGAGCTGTACTCCCAGATCCCTTTTTATTTATTTTTTATTTGTGGAGAGATTCTTTGTAAATTGCTCAGGCTGAGGTCTAAGCAACCTGCCTACCTCATCCTCCCAGTGGGTAACTGTTTCTAAAACCACAATTGGTAATATGTATTAAAAGCAGCCAGCGCTGAGAACCAGTATAGTAGATACCTCTAAAGTTTCTTTTTCACTGTAGTAGAAAAAATTAGATTAAAAAAATCTTAGATTAAAAAAAATGGTAAAAGATTAGAGGCAAAGGCAGTTTTAGTAGCAATGCGTATCTTAGTCCATTTAGACGGCTTTAACAAAATTCTGTAGACTTAGTGGCATATAAACAGAAACTTTATCTCACAGTTTGGGAGGCTGGGAAGTCCAAGAACAAGCTGTTGGCAAATTCACTGGTGAGAGGGGCTTTTTCCTTGTTCATGGATGGCTGACTTTTTGCTGTGATCTTATATGGTAGTAGGGACAAGGGAGCTCTCTGTGTCCTTTTTATAAGGATATTAGTCCCACTCATGAGGGCTCATGATCTAACCACCTCTCAGAGACCTCTGTTTGCATCACAGTGGGGATTCGGGCAAGAGAGACCTAAACATTGAATCAGTTGTAGGGAGTACAAGTGGTACCTCGGTTCATGAATTGAATTCATTCCGAGATTCGAAGGAAATTGGCCACATTCATGTTCATGCAAAAAAGATGGTTGCAGATGTGTCATCACCCAATGCAGAGCTCTCAAAACAAAACAAAACATTTTTCCAAATACTTCTGTTTATGCACCAAATTGTTCACAAACAAAAGTGTTAGTGAATGGAGGTACCATTGTAATTGGGAGTGTGGAAGAAACAGGTCAGAACATCAAATTTCAGATTAATGACAAGATTGGGAGAAAGACCCTCCATGTGAGTGAAAAAGACTATCTATGATTGAGTGTTCTGGCAGTACAGAAATAATTTTTTTGCCTTGTTTCTATTAGGAACATTTGGAAGTAGTTTGTAGAGTAAGTGCCATAGTCAAAACAGTTGATAGCAGTGGGCTCCAGCCAGTGTCTATCTCAGCATTTACAGACTGGGCTGCAGACTGAAAGCTTGATCACTTGGGGCCTGATCCAGGCTAACACTAAGAAAATCACTGATTAACTGTTAGTTCCTCTCATTCTTCTCGTAGATATTACCCTCAGGTCCAGAATTCATAGTCCTCCAGCATCTCTCTTTCTTATTTTCTTTTCCATTCTTCCCTGTGCTTTCTCTGAGTCATCTCATTACTTCCTATGACTAACCTTTCTTACAGCCCTGTCTACTGCTCTTTGGAAATCTCCTTCTATTCTTTACAACATCTGTAACTCTTCGCAGAGCTTACTGTGTTTTTGTACTAATAGAATCTTGACTTTTCCTTGACATCATCATTCCTCAGGCTGTTTTCTGCAAAGAAACTGACCATTCTTCCTTCATCTGTGTCTCTAGACCAGGCGATGGTAGTCATTTAAACAGTCATTGTGAATTCAAAAACTTGGCCATCCAATCATATCCCAAAAGCCCTCTTTTTTTTGAGTTACACAGTATCCAAGTTCTACTACCCTGCCACCATGAATCTGGTAATTTCCATAATCACTGAGGAATATGGAAGGTGGTTCCTCATGAAAAAGAATATGAAATGAAAATTGTTTGCCTCATGTCTTCTAGCACTCCAGTACCTTTCTCTGTAAGCAACTATTATCAGTAGTTTTTGGATACCCTTCCATAGATATTTTATGCAAATATAATAATATGCATATATGAGTAAATGTATGCATACTTAATATGTAAATTTTTTGTTTCTTTAAGGTACGCAAATCATAGGACATTATATATACATTGTTCTGAGCACTTCTTTTTTGCTTAACAAAATATTTTAAAGACTTTTTCTTATCACTAGATAGAAGTTTTTCTTTTAAGAAAAGCAATACATAGTGTTTTATATGAGTGTTCAAAAATTTATTTAATGTGTTTCCTGCAGATGAATGTTTAAGTCTGTTTTAGTCTTTCTGGTCTTTTGCAAACAAGGCTGCTAAAAGTAATACTTTACTGATGTCATTTTTGTTTGCAAGTTGTTTTTGGCATCATTTTCTGGTAGTGAGATTGCTGTGTCAAAAGTCATTTGCTTTTTAAAGTTTTGGTAGACACTGAAAAAATTAATCTCCATAAACTGTGAACTAATTTATACACTAATCAATTATGTTTGTAAAGAGCCAATTTCCCATTGTCCTTTCCACCACAGTATTGTATACATTGTTTTACCATTGCCAATGTGACAATTGAAAAATATTTCATCAAACTTTTAATTTATATTTCTACTTTGAGTGAGGCTGAGCTTTGTATCAAATGTTTAATACTGTGTGTTTTTTCTGTGAGTTGTTGGGCATGTTTATCCTTTACCTGTTTTCCTATTGCTGTGTTCCAGATCTCTATATAATAAGGAAACAGCTTCTACTGAAATATAAGTGGCAATATTTTTTTCCTAGTTTGTTGAAGTGCCATTTTGGTGTTTGTTATGTAGAACAATTTTATTGGCAGGTATTGAGTTTATAATCTTTTCATTTTGCTGTTATATTTTATGCCATACTTTATACTTTCCGTATTCAGATACAATTTTTAAAAATTCCTCTGTTTCGTCTATGTGTATGTTTATTTTTAAACATAAAACTTTGGTCCATCTGGTACCCTCGTCTTTCTTGTTCCTGCTGATATGGTGGATCACTTAAGTGTTCATGACTTACTCAAATCATAACCACCATGTTTCCTGATATCTCTGTTCAGATGATTACCTGTACCTCCTTTTTTAGCCCTCACAACAGTATCCCAGAACTTCTCATAACCTATGACCTTTCTACATTTCTGCAAACTAAACCTCTGACATTTTTTCATTCATTCTCACTCCTTCAGTAAAATCTCTTACTCTTCTAGGTGCCTTGCTGTCTGAGTTCAACTGCAGATTTGTAATAGTTTCAGTAAGACGTCTGTCCTAATACCTGTCCTGTCTCTCATACCGTAGGCCCCTCTCAGGCAGAGCCACATGATGACTTTCATGAGCCTTAGGCATTTTTGCCTTTATGGGCCCCTTCCTCCATGAAACTACCAGAAGTTGTGTTTTATAATCGTGCTTATATTATGATAAATATTTCCAAACCTTTATATTAAGACCCTTTCTTTGGCCTAAATATTTATTTATTTCTCATTATAAAAGAAACTTAAACAAGTTTATGGGCCACTGAAAGCCTCATGGACCCTAGGGTCTGATCTTGTCATGCCTAAAGTGTCAGTCAGCCCTGCTCCGAGTCAACAATTTACTACTTTATCCACTTTCTTGACACCCTCTGCTTACTTGGCCCTTTTCTCTTGTGTATTTTCACTGTCAACATTCATCGCTAGATAAATCTGTTCAGCTCAACTAGAGAAAAATTATAAAAGAGATAGGTGCCTTCAACAAATACAGGATTTATGAAATGAGTTTTGCTCTCAGTACAGTTTGAGAGTTTTTCTAAATGTCCTTCGTCAATTATATTTCATTTGTCATATTAACAATTCCAAATCATTTCTCATTCTTTTCCACTAGGAGAAAATAAAGCATGAGCTCTCTTAACTCTGTATTCTTCTATGTACTGATTTGCCTTGACTGGGTAATAAAACCAGGATTTAGTAAATTGAATAAAAATTTTTTAAATCCCAACATCCTGTAGGTTCTTTCCAGGTTCTTGGTGTCTTGAACAAAAAAACTGGACAAAACACACAGAAAATGTAGTGGGGATGTACATTTATTGAAGATGCAAAAGAAGTACGTTATACAGAGCACAGCAGGCCAGTGAACAGACTCACTTGGGCCACAAGGATAATGGAGGAGAGTCTTGTGTCTGGAATTCCTAGAGTGCCTTCTCCCTCATGCAAATAAAGTGTTTGGGATGGTTGTCCTATCAAAAACTCACTATCCTGGGTGGGGAACCAAGATACATCATGTACAGGTACAAACTATGATGAATGTGATCTTTTTTCTATCTACAATGTACCAATATAGGTTCTTGGTAAAAACAGAACAAAACAAAAAACTCACTGTCCTATGGAAGACTGACTTGGTTTCATGACAGATATAAATGAAGATTTGAAAATAGCACTTTTCTGATCAGTTCCCCATACAGTGTTGAGGAAATGCAGAGTCATTCTGGATTCTGTGCTCTGTGCACGGGCCCTGGATCTCATGACTTTGACAGATTATACCCATTTGCCTGACTGGCTTTGCCCCAGCCCTAATCTCTACCTCATTACTTTATTTACAGTGAAAATGTTTTCTTACAGCATTTATTCAACTGTGTGTTATAAATATAATTTCATATGCATCTGTCTTTCAGAGTTTATATTATTTATGTGTATATATTTACACTGGAATATATAAATATGTCTTCATTTATAATTGGCAAATCACAATTATGAAGATTTAGGGTGACCCATGGGATGTTTTGATATATGTATAGAATGTGGAATGATTGAATCTAATTAACATATCTGTCACTTCACTTCTCATTTTCTGTGATGGAACATTTAAAGTTTAGTCTCTAAATTACTTTGAAATATTTAATACACTATGATTTGTTATTGATTGTACTCTGCTGTGCAATAGATCTCAATTATTCCTAATTCTGTAACTTTGTACCATTTGACCAACAATTCTCCATTCTTTCCCTCCCCCTCCAAATATGTGTACTGTATTTATAAATATTTTTTTTTCTGCAGTACAGATTTGTGCTTTGTTTTCACTGATAAATGATATTTTTCCCCTTCCCCTTCCAAGAAAGTAGCCAAACCATTGTGTTCTTTTGCCCCAGGGGCTTTGGATTGCTGAATGGAAAGTAGATGTTGCCAGAAGACAGCTTTATTTCATTTTTGTTTTGTTTTGTTTTGAATGATTAGACTCATTGTAGTGATTATGCTACATCACCCAGATTGGAGGAGAGCAAAGATGAAGTCTTTTGGGAAATGCTGGGAGGTAGAGACAGAATTAACTACATGAAGCATTATCCTGAGATAAGGAGAAGGAAGGGTTTGGACACTTTCCAGAAAGGGCAGCAAAAGTCTTGCTTAGTAACTCCCATTTGGGTGGATTGCTACAGTAGGAAAAAAGACTCTTTAGAATCTGTGATTTTTGGATCTATAGTGACCAAGATTATAGTAAGTACAGCTTCCTTCAGAGACAAGAATTTTTGAATCTGAATAATACGCACATAAGTGTGGACCGATTGTACCACAACCCTTCCTTTCAGTACTTTGAAATGAAGCCATCACCACTTCTGACTTTCACATCACCTGGGAACACGAGTGGAGAGAAGTCCAGTAATGACTGGAATGGAATTTCCTGTCAGCAGATTGCTGTTGTAAGCAGCTCAATTTGATTTAAACAAAACAAAGAAATGTGATACTTCTACCACTAGGGTGATAGAGAAGTTTTCACTGCTTTGTCCTTTCCTGTTTCTTTGTCTGCAAAATGGTGGTTATTAAACTTATTTAGCGTTAAACTTATTTTTAGCGTTAAATAAGTTGGCCTATATAAAGTGACTATCATAGTATTATATGTCCAATAAATTGTCATCAGGAAATATTTAAATGTCTATACTGGTCCAAGAATGGAATCTAGTGCTAGTTTTTCAAAGAAGCACAAGACACACTTCTAGTAGCCAGGTGTGGTGGCGCACAACTATAATCCCAGCAGTAGGGAGACTGAGGCAGGAGAATCACTGCAAGTTCGAGGCTAGCCTGGACTCCATAGGTAGTTCAAGGCCAGCCTGAACTACAGAGAGAGACCCTGTCTCAAAAAACAAACAAAAAACAAAACAAACAAAAAAAGAGACGTACTTATAGTTCTCAGGGATTTTATGTTATATTTCTAGATGCAATTAAGTATGTAGAACTATCTAGGACTAGGCTTATAACACTGAGTCCTCAGGAGCAGGGCCCTAGAAAAACTGAAAGGGAAAATTTGGAGGCAAGAGTCATGACTTACGACAGAAAACCTATGGGAAGCTTAGAAGAGAGATGGCAACACAAAGGATGAGAAGAATTTTTGTGTAATAATATTATTAGAAAATTTTGTCTGAAATACAAATAGTCATTCCTATAAAATTTGGATAGCAGATTTTTATTTTTTTCCCTGCGGCTTTTTCCATTCAGTTTTTTGTTTTTTTTTTGTTTTTTTTTTTTAAATTAAAATTTTCCAGGAATGGTGGCACATGCCTGTCATCTCAGCACTCAGGAGGATCGCTCTCAGTTTAAGGCCAACCCGAACTGCATAGCGAGACCCTGTCTCAAAAAACAATCAAACAACAACAACAACAACAACAAAAAACCCAAATTAAAATTAGAGGTGTACAAAGTTTAAATAATC
>PVJO010008789.1:62175-73241 GCA_004026905.1 Hystrix cristata
AAAAAAAAAAAAAAAATCAGTTTTTTTTTTTCTTAGGTGTAAGAGCTTCAGGATTTCAAATGATGTGTTAATATAGTAATGTTCTTCTTCTTGTTCTCCCCCTTCCTCTCCACCCTCCTTTCTACCTCCTCTTCCTCCTCTTCTGTCTTTCTCCTCCTCCTTCTTTTCTTTTTTCCCTTTTCAGTGCTGGAGATCACACCCCTGGTCCCGCACATGCAACCACTGAAGCACACTCTCAGCTCATTTTTCCATTATTAATTTTTTCTGTTTCAGTCATTACCTATTAATATTTACTTCCTAATTTGGAATATAATGTTTTTTCTCTGTTTCTTATACCTACACCCCACATGAAATCTTTTTTGCTCCCCATCTTTCTACTATAATTATGTCATAATTTGACTGAGTAGAAAATTATTACGTTATGATGATGAATTAAATGGTATTTATAGCTATGCCTTGTAGAATATAATCATTTATACAAGTCTGAGTCTTCTTTCCATTCACAGGTATGTTTTTCTTGGATAAAATAATTGTCCTTAAATTTTTTAAAAAATTGCTTTTCTATGTTTTCCTAACTTCCTGATAATTGTCTAAATGTCTTCTTAATGTATTCAGATGCATAACTATTCTGGCATTGCATATAACTGAAATGCCCCTTCCTGATGGATGAAAACTTACATTAACATGGAAAGACTGAACTCACTCCTGGGCACACATTTTTGATCAATAATTTACTCTTGAACACTGTTCTGTTATTCTCTCTGCTGCTTTCTTCTGTTCCCAGGGTCCATATTTTTTATTAAATTTTTGTTTTATTAACCGATTTCAGTGAGGCACTTTCTCCAAGTGACTAGCTGAGAGAAGGTGTAAGTGATGTAAAATTCTTGATGCCCCAAAGTCTGAAAATGTTCTTATTCTTCCCTCATACTTAATCAGTAGCTTGATTGGATATAATCATCTATTTTGAGAAATATTTTCTTTTGTAATTTTTAAGACATTACTTTCCTAATTTCCAGTTGCTGCTGAAAAATCCAAAGCTATTCAGATTCTTGATCTTTTCAGGTGATCATCCCTCCTCTGTCCCAGTTTGTATTTATTTGTCCCCAGTGTTTTAAGATTTTTGTGATGATTTAATTTAGTGTGGTTTGTTTTTACCCATAAACTGGGTACTCAGGATCTCTTTTAATCTGGATACTTAGGTCATTCTTTTTTTTTTTTTTTTTTTTGGTGCTGGGGATCAAACTCAGGGCCTTGTGCTTGCAAGGCAGGCACTCTAACCCCTGAGCTAAATCCCCAGCTCTTAGGTCATTCTTTTCTGGGAAATTCTCTTGCAATGTTTCTTAAATAATCATCTCTACTTATTTTTTCTGTTCATGGGAACTGCTTTTATTTGAATGCTGAGCTCATGAATTTGTCATCTTTTTTCTCCTATTTGTTTGTCTTACAGTTGTATTCTGGGACACTTCTCCAGTTTTTATTTTGTGACACTTAACTATTGAGTGTTTCATATATGGCTATTATATTTAAATGTTTTCTGTTATTTCTAGTGATTGAATTTTATAGTAGGTTATATGTTTCATAGAAACTATCTCTGATTAACTTCTTGAGGGTATTAATAATACATTTTGTCCTATTTCTTCTGCTTTGCTCAAATTTTAACTTTGTCCTCTATTTCTTTATATTAAAAGATGTCATAGTTATCTAGTAATTCTTCATTGTTTGCATATATTGAACAGTATGGCAAACTTAGACTATGAGAGTAGAGATTATTGACTCTGCTGTAGGGAGATTTGTCTAGGTTAGTGCTGTGTAAGATAATTTTATGTGATTATGGACATATTCTATATCTGTACTCTGCAATACCATAGCTGTTAGCCACATGTATCTGTTGATCACTTAAAATGTGGTTAGTGTGACTGAAGTGTTTAATTTATTTAAATTTTAAAATGCAGGATTGGGTGTATAGCTTAATGATAAAGTGCTTGCCTAGCATTTATGAGGCTCTGGTTTCAATCTCCAGTACCACAAAAAAAGTAAAAAAAGAATTATTACAAGTCTCTATTGGCTACAGCATTGGATAGTGGAGGTCTACGCTGTTTCTTTACAGTTTTTCTTTAGCTGATTTGGCTAAATTAATTAGAGCAAGAGCTTTAACTCTTCTGTGAGGTTTAGGTCTCATGGCTGGCGTTCTGTGAGTTAATCCCTAGTCTTAGCTTTCTGCTCAGTGTTGCAGCTTTCACCTCTTCCAGAGCCCTTTCTTTTAGCTTTTCCCCCAAATAAATTCACTGACCTTTGTTGACTACGAATAGCAGGTTTTAGGTTTTAACCTCTAATTTGCTCTACTTTCAACTCTACTTGCATACCTGCTCAGCAACCAGAGTTCCCAAGACTGGTGTGATTAGTGGCCTCGCAGCTTTTCCACTACCATCTAGGGATCCAGCACTTCAGAGTCTGTTAATATCAGTGACCTTGCATTCACATCCTTCTTGATTTCCAAATTTTGATGATGTTGTTTCTTCCCTTATTCTTTGTCCTTATGATTTTATGTCCTGAAAAAAATCTCTTTCACCATTTTTAGTGGGGTTCAAAAAACAAATGAATGTGTTTGGTCATCCATCATTGTTCTACCGTGGGTTTATTTCATATGTGAGTCTATGTTTATGACCTCTCCAATGAAATCACTTAGTACAGTGCTTTTTAAATTGATCTTTAGATGGTTTATTTACACTGTCACTGTGTTAGTCAGCTTTCCATTATTGTAATGAATACCTGAGATGATGAGATTATAAAGAGGAAAGATTTATTTTTGTCTTAGTCTTGGAGGCTTCAGTCCACAGTCATTTGGGCAAAATGCTTTTGATCAAATGGCAAAGCAACACATTATTGCGGGGAGCAGATGATGAAGCCAGCAGCATGCTCCCAATGATCAGAAGACCTACCACTAGGCCTTACCTTTTAAAATGTCCACCAGCTGTCAACATAATCAGGCTGGAACTAAGCCATCAACACATGATAATGGGGGATACTTCAGATCCAAACTACGACAGTCACTGAAATGTTATAACTTAGTATTCATACCTACATAAATAATTACAAATCTGTATAAATTATTTTGCCTCCTTTTTTTGTCAACTATATCAGCTGACCTCTGTAAACATTTAAAACTTTCACTTGTTGAAGCTGAATTAGCAATGTGCCTTTCAAAACAATTGAATAACCTTCTCATAACAAGACAGCATTTATATACTTTCAAATAGAAGATGAATTTTTTTACCCCTGTGTTAGTTAGATTTTCAGAGCCAGTGTCTTAAGAGAGCAGGTTTAATGGAGGAAATTTACAATATTCACCCAGAAGCCAAATGCAGAAGGTGCTGAATGTCCATCTAGGCACTGAAGACCCAAAAGATCCAATTGAGGGCTGGAAGCCCACAGCACTGTCCCATGTAGGTCCGTGTCTGCACATGATGGCTGGAAAGATCTTCCCTGGAACCAGGATACAATGCTCGCAGCAGAGGTGACAACCAGGGCTCCTCCGAAGCAACAGCAGCCATCCTCAATGACAGCAAGGCCCCAAGCTCCTTCCTCGACGAGGACAGTTGAGTTCCTTTTGGAAGAACCAGCTGCAGCAGAGCTTCTCCTGGGAAACAGCCCGCCAACTAGCCACGGCTCCCACTCTGCCTTATGTTGCATTAGCAACAACCCTCAGGTGGATCTCGTATGCCCAGCATCACACCAACTCAGTCCAGCTGGGCGTTCTGGCTCAAGTTGACCATATTAGGTCTACCACAACCCCTAAGAAAAAAATCGGAAAAATTGCAACTTCTATTCAGTTATATACAATTAATTGTTTAAAATAATCGAATAGAACTTCTACAACCGGAGAGATTTTGTAAAAACTCAAAACAAGGCAATTTGTTTTACTCGTATATAGTAATTTTGGGGGAAATGGCATATTTTGAAGTATTTAACGGTATTTAGACAAAACTGTGTAAAATATAAAGCATAGGTGTAACAACACAAATCATTACTATTTTATTTTCCTTCCTCTTATTCTACAAAGAAGTGATCAATAATGACTAAGGTTGAATTTTGTTGGGGGTGCAGGTCCCAATGATGATTTACAGAAATAAAGTGCTATTTATTGTCCATCCATGTCTATGGAATTGGGCATGAGCCCAATGTATCTTTAAAGGAATATATGACTAGGAATATCAGTAGCCATAGGGAAACAACATTTTAACTTTACAAAGTAATACTTTTTCAATTTGTACTGTTGCAGTTTGGAATTTTTATGTGGTTGAATGACTTATTTTTGCTTCTCATTTTTAAACTGTAAGCTCACTTTTCTTGCAAAATAAAGATGGTGACTCATCCTTCATACATCACAGGTGAGTCCAATCAAGGACCATTCTGAGACTCTTCAAAGGCCTGCAGTTTTTTTTGAGAATGTTACTTTAGAGAATAAGTATCCATAGTTGACTGGTTTTGTTTGTGTCCATTGGGTATTAATCTTAGCCTCTTCTTGGTGTGTTGGTCTTCTGTTTTTCTTAAATCTACTATATGGTATTGTATGGTTTCTCTCATATGAGAAGCCCAAAGTATAAATAGAGTAAAATAAAAGATAGATAATAAGAGGTAGGGAGATAGATCTTTTTCAAAGGTGAAGGGGATCAAGAGCTGCAGAGAAGGGGGAAGGAGGGTACAAAAAGGGGTTGAAAAAAGGAATTAAGATGGGTTATATACGTGTATTAATTCCAAACAAAGAATGTAAACATTATGTACTACAAACATGTACAAAACATTAAAAATAAATAAATATATATTCACAAGTAGAAAAAGAAAGAAAAAAATCACTGTGAGCCCTGCGCAAACCTTAGCAGCTGGCAGATCACACTTGTGTTTATTTTTCTGTTTAGTGGTTGAAGCTATTGCTCCACCCTCCTTCTTTCTTTTCCCTGAATTCCCACCCTGCCTAGAATTTGTACAGCAAGATTTTGTATCTAATTATATAGTGTCATTTTGTTGCTGCTTGCTTCAAGCAGTCCCACTCCCCCCACCTCCTCCCCGCCTCCATTTAACTAAATTGTGATAGTTTTGAAGACAAAAGTGCATTGTACATCTTTGTAACCCCCACACTGCTGCTTGCAGAAACATCCAGATAAGACCTAGAGAGACACACAAGTATGACATGTACCACCATTTATCCACCATTTGTCTTGTACTTCCTCTCTCCCAAGTGTCACTTTGCATATCTCATCCTTACATACATCCTGCAAGGGTACCTTTTCTTTTTTTTTTAGCCTCATTTTCCATTTGAATCTGAGACAGAGAAGGCATATAACCTCTATACAGATATTAAACATCAGAGTCAGGACATGAAGCCAAGTTGAACTCAGAATCTGAACCCATACTTTTTCTACCACTGCACACCAACTCTCCTTCATTGTCAGAGCTCATGTGGAGTCTGCATAATGCAGACATATGTAAGTGTATGATAGTAGCATTTAGTTTTTATGTAAATCTATAATTCAGACTACTGATCTACACGGAATTCCAGTCTTATGCCGAAGACTTACAGTATTAGCTCTGTTCCTTTGGGAATTAGGTAACCAGCTTTCTGAACAAAAGCACAGTACTCATCTCCTTAGGGCCACTGGCATCTGGCAAGAGCCTGGAAGGGTCAAGGCCCTTGGGCAGCCTGGTTCTGAAATGTAGGAACCCCTCTCAAGTCTAACAATGACAGGACTGTTGTAGATACAAAGCCTGTAACTTATCTTTCACCTCCTTTTCTGCATTTCATCACTCCTACATTTTAAAAACAACCTATGATACAATAATGGACAAGCACTTTTGAGTGTTCAAGTTACAAATGGGTGCCAAGGATATTTTATTTGTTATGGAAAGATGTACATTCCTGGGTCCATACAGATTCCAGTGGCTTTCAGAGATACAGAGTGTGCAGCATTCCTTAAGAAAGGCCACCAATGGGAGTGATTTCTGGTGATGCAATGCTGATATTTTAGAACCATTCTGGAGAAGGGAAGAGGTGGGGTTCTCTGGAGCCAGATGAACTCATAATTAATTCTCACCCAGGCTGCTTAAGCAATTATGGCAAAACCAAATTGTATTACTCTTTTCTGCTTCTCATGATAAAAGCCTCAACCTCACTCCTGCCCCACAGGGCACTTGACTAGCCATTATTCCTAACACAACAGACGCTATTCTTCACTTTTGTTTCCAGGCTACAACTGTCGCTGTGTAAAATAAGAAGTGTGGGGGAAACGACGTACACCTCTCGGTCTCACTACTTCAGAGGCACCTAGCAACCCTGTCTCCAGGCAGGCAGCACGCATCTCCCTGGTAGTTTACTGCCCACTCACAGCAGAGGCGGCATGCTCTCTGCAAATAGCCTACATCTTTGCCGGTGCCAGCTTGGCGCTGGGGTGGTGGTGTCATTTGGTGTCCTTGGGGACGTTTGATTCTTGTTCTGGGAAGACTAGGGCAATTGTGGAATCAGAAATTAGGTCAAGCAGTTCTGAATTTAGGATTGCATAGTCTAAAATCAAAAGCTAAGGCTTTCAACTTTTGTTTTTTCCAGTCTTCAGTACATTTATGAGCCTTCCAGAATGTTCTGAAAGATTAAAAAGGATGCGTCTCAGGTATATCCATGCAGTGAACAACCTTCCTGGCTGTTTTCTTCATCCATCAACCCACCCAGAAGTGATACATGTCAGCCATTCTCATATCTGCTCTCTGCTTTTAAAACATTGATTGGGCTGAAGAGAGCCTTCCACTGGTTTACCACCCAGCCCACATGAACTTTCCATTTCAGGCTCATGTGTCAGGGGACAGTACTGTATGAATGTTGAGACTTGTAATTCATTTGGTTTCTGTACTTGAGGGAATTTGTAAAGATTCTTTGTTTCTTAACTGCTTCTATTTTATCTGCATTTAAGCCTCCCCCAGTGGAAGAATCTTGGTGAATGAAAGTTGCATCTCTTTGGGAGGGAAACAGAGCTTTTCTTCTGGTAACTGAGCAGAGAATGGACAGACTTAGGTTCCTATAAAGCTTGATTTGGAAAATTGTGAGTGCTGCTGGGAGTAGAAAGATCCCAAGCTATCAAGAAGGGAAAAGATGTTAGCCACAAGAGTCAGTCATTCATTTACGGAATACTTGTTGAATTTCTCACCATATACCAAGTCCTCTGCTAGCAAGGGAGACAGGTACGAATGAGAATTCTTATTGACAAGCTCGGAGTATGGGGGCTATTTTAGTGAAAACAACAATCGGGAACAGTGTTGGGTTTATTGTAACACAAGTCCTTGCTTTGGCATTGCACATGGAGCTGGGAGAGCTTTCTAGGGAGACAAAGAGAAGGAAGGAAAGTTTATATGACTTTTAATAATACCTGTTTTTAACAACTGGCTCATGGATTTCCTCAAAATTTAACTCCAGCTCATGGCTTCATGAGCTGGAGTGAACCATCTCTGGCACACCATAGGATAAAGGTGAAATTGAAAAGTACAGATGTATCTGGTAGCCATACTAAGGGATTTGGACTCTGTGAGGCAGGAGAATTTGAAATGTTAATTAGTGCTTTTGTTTTTCTTGTTTTTGATTTTTTTTAGTCTGTTTCACCAAAGAAAGTTCTAATCTTTGTGGGATTTTTGTTTTTGTTTTTGTTTGTTTTGTATTGTTTTTTGGCCAAGAGTCTTCTTAATGTTCTTTTCTTAGAACTATTAGTTTATGTTTACAATAAACTCAGGGTCTCTATTGTATTTCTGGGCAAAAACCAAGTATTTCTAAAGAGCCAGACACCTTCCTTCATAGGATCATATGGATATAGTCAAGATAGAGAATGGTGGAGTGTATTGTAGGCCAAAATCAGAGACCTGTTCTTAAATATTCAAAATATTCTTGACAGAAGGAAGTAACTTATTAAAAAGATAGAAATGAAATTTCTTGTTGGCTCAGTGAAATAGAGCTGAATATAAGTAAATGATTTTAGAGAGGTAAAGTGATGTGTTCCTGTTTAGATCAAGAATGTTCCCCAAAGGCCTCATATGCTCATGCAGTGCTTTTGGAAGGTGATTGAATTCCACAGGTGATACAGCTGACTTGCTGATAGGAGGTGAGGTCTCATAGGAAGAGGTGGGTCCCTGGGGACATGACTGGAAGGGTATGTCTCCCTCTGACTCCTCACTTCTCTTTGCTTCCTGGCCACCATGATGTAAGCAGCTGTCCTCCACCAGATCCTTCTACCATGCTTTCCTGCCTTGGAGCTATCCAACTATAGACCGGCTTTTCTAAAAACTGTGAGCTGAAATAAACCTCTCCTCTTTTAAGTTGTGATTGTCAGATATTATATTTCAGTGACAAGAAAAGTGACTAAGACATAACATTTCTTGCACCTCAACATTGTAGGTTAAAACTTATACCTGCTGTAACTGTAGGATAAACATGTTTTTTTAAAAACCATAAATAAATAAATTTTAATAAATAAATTTTAGAAAGTTCTGTTACTTGTGTAGAGGAAGAACTGGAAAGGGGAGAACAGACGTGAAAGAAAGATGAGTTAGATATAATTAATCATCAGTGGTGAGAAGGTTAACCTGGGTAGTCTCTGAGACTCTCTGGAGAGAAGAGGTCCAGAATATTTCAGAGGATAAATCCTAGATGATGTGAACACATATTTGAGGATTTAAAATATGAGCTGTTATTGTTGAGAGGCAAATGCATGTCAATTTTAGAATGCAGTAATAAGAAGACAGATAACCCAAATGAAAGTAGGCAAAAGTCCTGAACAGCTACCTTAACAATTAAGACATACAGATGGAAAATAAGCATATAGAAAGACACACTATTTCATATATAATTAGGGAAATGCAAGTTGAAACAACAATGAGATACCACTAGACATTTATTAGAATGGCCAGAATTCAGAACACCCACAATAACAAATATGGACAAAGATGTGGAGCAATGGGAACTATCATTCATTGCTAGTGGGATTGCAAACTGGCAGAACAACTTTGGAAGTAACTTTGGCTGTTTCTTACAAAACTGCATGTACTCTTACTATACAGTCCAGTGATCATGCTTCTTGATATTTATCCAAATGAGTCGAAAATTTCTGTACACACAAACCTCCACACAGATATTTATTGCAGTTTTATTCATTATTGCCGGAACTTGGAAGCAAACAAAATGTCCTTCAGTTGGGTGTGTGGATAAACAAACTGTGGTGCATGTCTAGACCATGGAATATTATTTAGCACTAAAATGAAATGAACTATGAAACCCTGAAAATATATGGAGGAATGTAAATACCCATTGCTACACAGAAGAAGTCAATCTGAAAAGGTTACATACTGTATAACTCCAACTATATATGCTCCCCAATTTATAATGAGGTTATGACCTGATAAACACACTGAAAGTTGAAAATATCGTAAGTTGACAACACGTTTCATACATCTATTAAACATATAGCTAAGCAACATAGTACACTGCAGAGTATCAGTTGTCTATGCACTGTGTGTGTGTGTGTGTGTGTGTGTGTGTGTGTGTGTGTGGGTGTGTGTGTGGTACTAGCAATTGAACTCAGGGCCTTTGTTTGAAGCTATATCCCCAGCCCTTTTTTCATTTTTTATTTTTGAGACAAGGTCTTGCTAAAGTCAATAAATTAACCAGTCCAGGGTCAAATGTCAAACTTGAGATCCTCCTGCCTTAGCTTCCTCAGTCTTGGAGTGCTGGCATTATAAGCATCGCCACACGTTCAAGACCAACCTTGGCTACATAGTGTGTTCAGATATATGTCTCCAAAGTGTGTGTGTGTGTGTGTGTGTGTATCCAAAGAAAATGAAATATGCATGTCAAAATATTTGGTCAGTTCTTAGGGTGTTAATTCTGTTAGGCTACTTTAAGTCTTAATTCATTCCTAGGATATAGATTAGAGTGGATTTGTGCATCCAGAGTTCCCGATGTTTACATATCATAATATGGTAAAGCAAATTACATCAGACAATAAAATCAAAAGAGATGTCAAGAAAAAGATTTTAAGTCTGCTGATCCTGTCCTTGGGAAGCACCAGTGTAGACTTGTCTACCTCTCTTCACTTCCATCGGAAAACCATCAGTGCCTGGATTTTGCAAGGGCCTTCCTGGTCTCCCTGCTTCTACTGTGGTAAATTCTCATCCCCAAACTTCCCAATCCTCCACCCCAAGGCCTATTATTATCACAGCCAGCCTGTGCCTGTCAAAATGAAGCTGTCAGACCCTGTCTACTCTGCCTTCTTGGTGAGAGTCCCAGGGTTACCCATGAAGGAAACCCTCACTCTGTCCTTCTGTTCTACCTACTGGCCTCCTTGCCTTCCCTAGAGCACCAGGCCATACTTGCCTCAAGGCCTTTGTACCAGTGACTCCCTGAGTCTGTCAGGTTTCTCCATGGAAATTCCCATGGCTCACTGTCACATCCTTAAAATGTTTGCTCAAGACTCTACTACGGCAGCCTTTCTCTCCTGCTCTTCCACTCCCCCTTCCCCCTTCCCATTTCCTATAAATTCTATCCTGTTCTGACACATGATGTAATGTGTCTTTTGCGTTTGGTGTGTGTCTCTTGTCAGCTACGTGTAAGGTTCCAAGCACAACTTTTTTGTATCTATGTTGTTTGCTGGTTCATCCTTGCCACCAAGCTCATAGGTGCTTAGTAAACATTTGTGGAAAGAAAGAGAGAAAGAAAGAAAAAAGAAAAGAAATCTTTAACTTAAGATGAAGCCGTGTCTCTGCTTTGCATTGTACTAGTAGTTATGACAACCTAAAAACTATGAGATCTAGTCGTACCTATTACAAGTTATTATGCCGGAGGAAAAGAGTACATATGGGGCTTTATGCTATGTAAGCAAAACAGTTTAAATAATTTACTCTTTTGGTTAATATAACATCAGAGCTCCATTTTTAGATTTCCCACTAACAAAAATAGCCTTCTACTTATGATTTTATTCGATGTATTTTGGTAACAGAAAGAACCATGGGTATCATTGGTGCTTGAGGAGAGTGGAAAAATA